>JAOEGS010017496.1:8667-61968 GCA_025447755.1 Corythornis vintsioides | reverse complement strand
ACATTAATGAGGTCCCCCCTCAGCCTCCTCTTCTCCAGGCTAAAGAACCCCAGCTCTCTCAGCCTCTCCTCATAAGGGAGATGCTCCACTCCCCTAATCATCTTGGTGTTCCTCCCTACGTAATGATTGCTCTTCCTTGTTTTGCTTCCTGTGATAGGTCACAAATACGCACTTCATGCAGAAAAGAAGATTTTTCAGAGGACTCTAAAGAGAAGCTAGAAAGCATAATTCAGATTTTTTTCAGGGGTAAAACACCCATTCAAGAGTTCATTCTGCCTCATGCTGCTCTCCCTCCTGCATTGCTGTCAAGACTTTCTTCCTTCCCATGTCTTTGCTGTATTTGTGTGCCAGTAGCTGCTCTTTAGGGCAGAGAGTATCTTTTTCATTTCCAGGAGTTTACAGCACATAACACGGTGGAAGCTTGATTGCTGTGTGCGACTTGAAGTCTTTGTCATTTTGACTTCCATTGATAACTTTTTATATCAGACAGGTAGTCCATGAGAAGAAAATTGACTGCTTTATTTGCTTACTTGAAACTAGTAACAGTGAATGAGATGTGGAAAAGGAAAGAAGGGATTCCCAAACATGGATTTAACTGAAATGCCAGGACTACCTATCCTTCACAGGGCGCATACATACGTACAGAAGCAAGAAATAATGAGAAGATAGATGCAGCACAAGATGGAGAGGAGATATGTCTGTGAAGTGCTTGCTTATATGTCAGAAGTATTCTTAGTCAGGAGAGTCTCTCTAGTCCCTTTTACACAGGAGTTTGGTTTCTGTTCTGCCTTTGAGGATAAGTTTTGTGTTTGTCTTAATGAAGTATATTAAAAAGAAAAGAGAAGGGATAGAAAAAAAGTAGTTTGTTCCTTCTTAGAAATTCAACATGATTTTTAAGTTAACTAAAAGATAAATACTAATAGTTTGCAGTGGAAGCTTGTCATGTCTTTATGTCACACAGTATGGTTTGGGAAGGGTACATACCCAGTATTTATATTGTTAAAACCTTGGTAATGATGGCATTCTGCCTTGGAGAGTAAATATTTGCAAATAATGACTGAAACAGGTCTCATTAGTCATTTCCAGGAGACTGAAATGTCTCATTTTTATGTCTCCTCAATATGTTTGAAAATTATTGTCTTACAACCTTCAGAATAGTTTCTGTACCACACCTTGTGAGAGGACATGAGTCAGATGTGCAACCTAACAGGAATCTAGACATGAATTCCTGGTTATGAGTCACCCTAAAGAACAATGTCCTGAGCCTTGCTTGAAATTGCAAGCGTGTAAACTTCCTTCTTCCTATTGTGCTTAGCTTCTAAATAAGAAGAGTCCATTTTGTACTTTAATTAAAAGAAACATTGTAAGAAATCATACTTTATTCTAACCGCATGTAGATGAAATTAGACGAAAGTGTCTTTATCTTCATATATGTATAATTTTGTGAAATCCTGTTTCTGGTACTGATACCTATGCATGTAAATGCGTTCAAGCCCATCTTCAGTTTCTAATATATGTTAGTGATTTTACATTTTCAAATTAAATACCTGGATACATGGAAAATGTGAAAATCCTGTCCTCTGAAAACATCTTTATCAGTGGACTGTATAACAGACTGATAATACATTAATGCATGATAGATACTGGCTTGCTTGTAGACCTTTCAGACCAATGCCTTCATGTCATACAGTCTGTTCACTGCTGTATATGGTTACTATAATATGAAAAATGTTATAGTTTAATATTAACAATTTTCTGAACCTAATGAAGTCTGTCTAATGTTAAAATGAAAAGGAGAGCATCCTGAATTATGTTAACTGAGTGATACATATACTGGTAGCCTACAGAATAAGCATCCTCAGGATCTATGCTAGCCACTACACAATGAGTTGAAATGCACTTAGTAGAAGATAGAACCTAGGTTACAAATGTTTTCAATTACCTCTTCTGTGGTTTCTTTAACTGTACTCTGAAGTAACTGGTATGGATGGCTGCACCAAAATTGGTCTCCTCTACTGTTGCCTTTTTCTATCCGTTTGAAGTACATTACTGTTTTGGTATAACTGGTACTTGACCTGGCTTATTTTCCTCCTGAGAATTAAAATGTTAGTGAATATAGAGTAGGTATTATTTTTGTGTGGACTGGGTTGAGATGTAAGCTTGTAAAGGATTTATGTGTAAACAGGCAACCTGAAATGCACATTTACTTGACTTGTATTTGAACTCCCTTCCGTTTTCTTTCCAAAGTTTGGTTGATGTCAGGGGCCATCTGTTTCCTTTAGTTCAGAAGCACAGACATTGAGAGAACAGAATTTTAATCTGTTCAGTAAACTACAATTTAAATGTTTGTTTCAAGAATCTAAATAGTTTCAATATCAGATATTTGAATGCAGTGATTTTCTGCATGTTTATACATTTAAGGTTTGAGTGATGTGCTATAGCTCAGTGTAATGAAGCATGGCAGAAGCTCACTATGCTTATACTGGTGCATATTTTCTGACTTGTTAAGGATACCCAAATCTAGGATACCATTTGGGTGAAGGAGTTGGATATGGTGTGAGCAAAATTTCACTCGGGAGGAGGATTTCTTAGTAAAAGATAAAGAGTGTTCAGCTGAAGCTCATCACACCATGTTGTTTTTCAGGTACATACACAGCCTTGGTGTCATAGTTTGCAGTCTTAATCTAGAAGGCTAAACAATCTTGAGAATCCAGGTCATTAACTCTCAGTTTCTGACATCAGCTGAGTGACATCAGCCTTAGTCCTTCAGTATGAATGCAGCTGTTCCTGTACTGAACTTTAAAGAAGCAAATGTTAGAGGAAATGGGACTGGAGCATCTCATGAGGAAAGGTTGAGAGCCATGGGACTATTTGCCTGGAGGAGACTGAGAGGAGACCTTATCACTGCATATAAATATCTAAAGGGTGGGTGGAAGGAAGATGGTGCTGGGCTTTCTTCAGTGGTTCCCAGTCACAGGACAAGGGGCAATGGGCACAAACTGGAACACAGGAGGCTCCATTTAAATATGAGGAAAAACTTTCCTGTGAGGTGACAGAGCCTGGAACAGGCTGACTAGGGAGGTTGTGGAGTCTCCTTCTCTGGAGATATTAAAAACCTGCCTGGATGTGTTCCTGTGGAATGTCCTCTAGGCAAACCTGCTTTGGTGAGGGAGCTGGACCAGTGACCTCTAGGGACCTCTTCCAATCCAACAATTCTCTGATTCTATGAAATACTTGATATCATATCAAGTGCCAACTACAAATATGGAATACATGTATGACTATGATGTTAAACTGGATTAGTTTACTTTTGCTTCACTTAGCTGTGTAGAGTTGACAGGGACACTATAATATCAAAAAAGTTTATTTTGAAACTAAATCCATGGAGAAATTTAATTATTAAAATGGACATATCAGTTTACACAGGTTATATGAAAAGATCTAGCATATGAAAACCATGAAGGAATCCTGGAACTCTCAGCTTCATTAAGATAAACAACAAAAGAGCCTTCTTTTTCATCTCCAGAAAGCCTATTGAGTTGTTAAGTATATCTAATGCCTATATCATTCTGACAAGCTTTTGCTTTAGTAACTTTTATAACACAGAAGATCAAGGACACTTTTTAAGTATTGATAAAGTAACTTTAAAAAGTGGAGGATTGTTAAGGGTCTGGTGGGGTTTGGTTTTGGGTTTTTTTTTTCTGCTTTGGGGAAGTTACAATTACTTCTCTGAGTTTCATTTTTATATGTAGACATAGAGTATATGATAAATGTTAACCAGACATAGTTTTTAAAGGCAAAAGTTTTAACAAAGTTATAAACTAATATAGAGTAATTGCTAGATCATATTTCTGTCTCAAAACATTAAATCTCCAAGATGAAAGAGTTTCTGTTATTACAAAAATCTGTTGTGCAATACTTTTATTACTCATACTGTGGTTCTATTTAGAATATCCAGCAGCCTTGTTCTTGGTTATGTCAAAAAATCTGACCCTAAATGAATAACTCTACATTTATATTTCAATCCAATATAATTTTAGTTACCACCCAGAGGAAGAAATAATTCAACTGTAGGTCTGTATGGAAGAAGATTCAAATGCTCACAAAGGGTGTATCTGTTCTCAAGAAATTTCAGTGATTAAAGAAACTTTGCATTTAGGCTTCTCATATCCTGGCTACTTTCACTGTTTTGATTAGCATTAAATAAGAGTATTGCAGAAGTACCAACCAGTGGTACAAATGTGTTGCTGCTGATGTATCCTTATTGGCAGATATTTGCTTTTTCATATTCCTTGAGTTTAAGCTGAAATTTTCAAAATGAAATTGTCCTCTTAGACCCTCAGTTGAAGTAATTTTACTTTGTATAAAACGTTCCCAATGCTTCACCATAAATAGGAAAACTTTTTACTCATACATGACCTAAAATTGCATAATTAAATAATATGGAAAATGGATGGAAAACTTGCCAGAATTGCTATTGTTCTGGTGCTGTTATTTGTTATGCTGTTTGTTTCTTTGGTGTTCTATGTGGAAATAATACTAACAGAATAATACTTCAGGAGCATTTGCAAAACAACAGCATTTTGGCTTCAAACCCAATTAGAACAAAAAGCACAATAACACATTATAATATAAATCTGACATGCAGTTTTCCTTCAGGAGATATTCAGTTTTTAGTTTTAAACAAGTCCCTTAGCAGCTTTAGGGTTCTTAGGATGCCTAGAGTCAATTTTGAACAATTTCACAACTTACTACAGGGAATCTTAATTCAAATTCAACAAAACACTGAAAGAGGTAGTGCCTTGGGGTACTTAACTTCCTCAAAGGACCATCAGTGTGAAACCTCAGATGGGGAGAGGCAACATGTAAATAAAATATGTCAACCTAAAAAGATGGTAAATAGCAAGAATAGCTCTTCTTAGGGAAGAAAATTTGTGTTTTGCATTATCAGGACACATAACTGTTCACTGTGATAGAAAGCAAAATTACTAAAACGCTTTTTTCTTTTTCACTGCTAGAGAGCGGGATAAAATTCTGTATCAGAAGAGGCTGAATCAGTAGTTGCAAATCCAGGACCCAATTCACTGATTCCTATTTGAGAGACATTCTGCTAAAATTGGCCTTCAAGTCTTCATTCCCCAAGGAAGTAGTTCCTTTAGTACTTCCAAAGTGCTAATGACACGGGTGAATAATTTTAATTGTGTGGGTTTTTAGCATTGGATGCTTAATGATGACTCGTGACTTGTTGCTTAAGTTAGATTGTGGTGGTTCTGATCTGTGACAAACTGACAGATTTTCAGTTAGAAAACCACGAATGATACAGCGATTGCTCTCATCATTAATTTAGGCAGAAACAACAAAAAAAATCTCCAAACTAAAAATAAATTCCTGTCACTTGCAAGACTCTGTTGGTAGTACTGAGTGTTTGGCTGTATGCTCATGACTAACAAATTATTTCACACTGAAATTAACAGTAGAAACACCTCAGTATATGTACCCAGAAAACTAAGCACCATATTTTTATTAATATTCAACAGTCCTGCTCTTCTGTGAATGCTGCTATTTCAATATTGTCTCCAAAAGATATGTCAATATCACACCTTTTTATACTTCTTCTTTCCTCTTTTTCCTTCTTATTCATCTTTTTATTCTTCTTCTGACTGGAATTCTGTTCTGAAGGAGCCTGCCATCACATACCTCTTGAATTTAATTAATGCCTTAAATATAATAACTTTATTAATTGGTTTATTTGATTGGCTATACTGGAAATTATGATGAAGATAGATGATAGGTAGTTTATAGATAAGATAGGTAGATTTAGACTAGATATAAAGAATTCTTTTTTTTATGTTGAGGGTGGTGAAACAATGGAACAGGTTGCTCAGAGAAGCTATAGATGCCCCATCCCTGGAAACTTTCAAGGTCAGGTTGGACAGGGCTCTGAGCAACATGATCTAGTTGAAGATGTCTGCTCACTGCAAGGGGATTGGACTAGGTGACCTTTAAAGGTCTGTTCCAATTCAGACTACTCCATGATTTTGTATGCAGGAATTTGATTTACTCTCTTGTGGAAGAACAGGAATAAAAATAGCCTTTTGTGGGAGGGAGGGGGAAAGAAGCCTCTGTAATTACTCACATACACTATTTCACTAACGTTGTACTTCACTGTGCAGCAGGCCCGTGTGATTAGTGACAGGATGAGAACAAGGAATCACTGTAAAAACATGGACCTTCTATCTGACCCTTGAAGGCATAAACTAGCAGATAGTTTTCTGTTGAGTGCTGAACTTAAGAAAACTTGTGTTGCTATTTTCATTTGCAAACAAATGCACTGGTGTTTTGTTTTGGTTTGGTTTTGATTTGTTTTTTGTATGTGGGTTTTTCGTGGTTAGGTTGGTTTTTTTTCCCAGGAAAATTTTGTACCTCAAGGTCCTTTCAAAATGGTTTAAAAAGTTGACATATCCTTTATCTGATCCAAGGTATTTATTTTGATTAAATGATTTGTACTTTTCTGCACAGAACAGATAGAATTTTGAGAATCAAGCTATTAATATTAATGACTTTGCCAGTGTATATCAGAATATGTATATAAACCAGACCAGTCAAAAGTACAGCAGAAGGTATTGCTCCTGGCAAGCGTTAGCAGAGAAAATGATAACACTTTTAGTATCTCATTGCCACAGCACAGCGCTGTAAGGTCAAAACATTTGTTCCATGCTGCTTTCCCTGTTTTCTTCAGTTTGACACTCTGCACTAAAAAGATACAGACCTGCTGTTACAGTCCCAAGTAGTTGTTGATGTCAAACATTTTCAGCCCCTTCAGGGCAAAAGCAGTGTGCTGGCAGCCTGGCCAGTGAGCCAGATGAGCCCTCAGTACATCATACAGTCACTTTATTACCTCTGTCTAGTGCTGACTGAATATCATCAAGAGCAGAAAAACTGATTGTGCATGGTCCCTTCACTTCTTCCCTTCCCCAAGGCAGCAGGGCAGGATTGTGTACTGAGAGCACTCACTGGGCTCCTTTGCCAGTTGTTTTCCATAGCGTTTTTTATCCTTCACTCAACTATCTGTAAATACTTAGAAAAATGGTAAATCCCCTACCATTTTCAGGACTCGATGATAAATAGTGCCAAGTACTAAATAATGTGAATGAAAATAATAAGTTTTCTTGATTATTTTGTCACAGCTGCAGTTTATTGCTAGCAGTTCTGAAGTGATAGTTGATGCCAGGTACTCTGAACACTCTCATTCCTCATCTCTTGCCTACTTTCTGGGGAATGATCTTGCATCTTTATTTCTTTCTCTGCCTGGGGTTGGCAAGGATATTTCTGTCACTTCCCTTTTCATGGGTTTGAGGTCACCATTCGGGAGGGTTTTCTACCTCTCTGTCCTTTGATATTGTACATTCTCAGATAGGAAATTGTCTTTCATTCCAATTCTAATTTGCATCATCTCTTGGAATAAGAAGAACATTGCTGTAATGTAGAAGAAAAAAAAAGACCAGCTCAATGCATGACTACTGTAAAACAGGTTAGATAGACCTTCAGTATCCCATTTATGAAAGAGAAATGTTAAAAAAAATCAGTGACTAGGATTAACCTGAAATACACAAGTCTAGTTCATACTTACCAAGGCACTAGACTTAAGTTTTGATTTTAAGCTTTATTCATTTTAAGGTTAACATAGATCTCCAAAGCAATATAATCTTCAGAAATCTAATTTAATAGTAACAATCCTAAAAAGTTAAAAAAAAAAAAAACCTGATTAAAAAAAAAGCAGTGCTGAACCAGAAGTCAGTCTTCAGTCACTTGCTGGATAGTACATATAGTTTGTAAAGGATTTAATTGCAGTAAAAAGTCGATGGAGAAAATATACTCTTGATAGTATTAACTTCTGTTAAACACAGAAGCTTCTAAAGACCACAGGGTTGTAGTAATTGGTAGTAAAATGCTCACATTTGACCGAGTGCATGCATACTCATTTGATGATTCCTTAGGAGTGCTGAGGAGGGCCTTAATGCACACTTTTTTTTTTTTTCTTACAAGTGTTTAAAAAAATCCCCAACCAAACAAAACCCCCAGCTGAACCTTTTGCTCTCTTCACAGTAAAAGCATAAACTAGTTGTGAACTGGCTATTATAAATTACCCAATCCCATCCAGATGTTAATTATCTACCTGTAGTAATTTTATTTTTTTTTTTCTCTTATAATTTTATGCATCCAAACCATTCATTATTCTAGATAATGGTTTTAATGGGATTTACTTTGGAATGAAAATGTTATTAAAATACACACAGATGTACATCTTACAAATCAAAACAGAAAACAGTATTCCTGAAACAAATCATCCTGCTATGAGAACTGGGGCAGGGTGTGGCAAGGGAGCTTTGATTTTTGTTTTATTTAAAAGGGAAGTAATACCATTTATAATAATAATAACAACAGTAAAAAGAACAATAATATATACATTTTTAAAAAATAGAAAGCCAGTTACACATCTGTTGTTTCATTGACTCTTCTATTTTGAGACATAATGGTGGCTTAGTGCAAAAGAAAGAAATTCAGATCTTGTTATCTATGTTTTCTTTTTAGAATTGATTTTCTTTTAATTTCATTGGACTCTTTACTTGGAACTTTGGTACCCAAGAAAATCTCTTCATAACAAGTACTCCTATATATAAGACTCATGCTTCCACTTGAAGGTGAATTTACATTATTTTGAGTTCACTGAAATAATGAAATTATATTATTGCAGTAATCCAAAGCCAAACCAGGCTGATGACTAATAGGTATAACAGTTTTACAGTAGCAATAATTTATTCGTTGTTGGTAAGTTTTGTTTCTTATTTTCCTTTACTATCAAGGTTTTAGTTCTTTAGCATACTATTCTTCATAATGTACCTGTTAACTGCTTGTGGCATTAGGCTGCAGGATGAGATTGCTGGCATGCTGCCTTTATTTCTGGGGAAAGGAAGAGTGCTGGTCTCTTGGAGTAGCTCAGCATTCGGAGGGTTGGTGAACTTTCTTGGGGAAATAGGATTCCTCTCTGAGCCCATTACGTTTTGTAAAGGAATTCCATCCATCAGTTTGGTGGGAGTTAAGCAGCTAACTACATCAGAAATAAGATCATCATATAAAATTTGATCACCACATTAGAAGTATGTATACAATAGCTGACAGTTTCTCAAGGGCAGATACAGATCTGAAGGAGGCAGAGATAGCTTTCTGGAGGCCACGATTTAGAAGAGGATGGAATCTGAGATGGAGGTGTCTGGATTCTACTGTAGGGATCGGGTAACCAAAAGACACATGCTGACTTTCAGATGCCTATATGTGGTCGAATTATTAGACATGGCAAATGCATATTGAAGACAAATGATTATGTTCCTGATCCCTCAAAGGCAGATGGAAAAGACAAGACTGTACGTAAGAGATTGAGTTGGCTGGACATATGCAGTTCTTCATTTTTTAAACTTGGATTAATATTGACAAGATATTCGCTTTATCTAAACACTCTGGAAGACAAAATCTTACTCCTGTACTCTTTACTAAAAAAGAGGAGGGATGTGATCACCATGAAACAAAGAATGATTGACAGAAGTCGAGTAAGCTTAGTTTTAGAGAAGCAGGGAGCATGAAATGCCACGGGCAAGATAAGAATGAGGGACAAATACTTTATTCTTTACATCCAATTGACTTCTGGTTTACAACAAATCTTTACAGTGATCCTGCAACCCCCTAAAAAACAAAGGACAAGACAATGTGGTTTTGTGCGTTGTATATTTAGTTCCTGTTTAACCTGTTTAACCTTCAAGAAAGTTTAACAGCTGCAATGCAGTAAATAGAATCAAAATGCTTTGTTAGATGGTAATGTCATTTTTGTTGGAAGTGGCCATGGACGATTCTTAATGTCTTCTGGAAGGATATTTCCATCTTGGGTGCCTCTGGTGTTGGATAGTCAATGTAGCTTAATTAAATACAGAAGTGGATAAGCAAATAATGAAAGTTAAAATGTTGTCATTCATATTAAAAAAGCTAAAATACAATTAAAAAAAATATATTTGAGGGACCAGCCTCGACAGAATAAGTATCATCAACTTAATTACAGAAGATAGTATAGAAAAATGAGTATTTTTTTTCCTGTGAGAGGCAATTGTTCACTATACACAAATGGTATACCTTAAAAAAAAAAAACCCAAACCAAAACATTACGTCTTTTGTTTAATTTGCTCTGAATGTAACACAGTGTGTGGAACACTTAATTTGTCAAGACATACTGGCAGCTCTCATCAAAAGCCCAGTATAAACTTTACTAGTTTGGCTCATTAAATTGAAAATGGGCTTGGAAAAGGTCATGGTGAATTAGAGGTTACAGTACAAATAATCAAAGCAATTAGCTATAACTTGAGTCTTCTGAGCTGCCTTAAAGAGAAAGCAGACCTGACCTTGTCAAAGACATAAGGATGTTAAAATTGCATATCAAGATGTAATCCAGACCGATTATTACAACTATGTGAAGTATTGCAGAATTTGTGGTGATTTGTTTTTATTTTCTTCCCTTTTACTTTCTTTTTAAATAAAGAACAAAACCACTAAATCTTCCCAAACTCTAAAGACTGATCATGATGTTATTCCTGTATTAAGCTCCCTATCTGTTTTAAATGTTTCTGATTCCCAATGAAGATTCATGTGCTTATTTATATTGTGAAGGTCTGATCCTTCTCAGATACTATATTGTAAATCAGAAACTTAATTGAGTTATGTCAGTGTAAAAGTGATGTGAGAGGAGAAACAGGCCATTAACGTCTAGATGAATTTTGATTAAAATACTCCATTCTGTGAAACCTGAAAATGTATACCAAGTTGTTAAAAGCTTTTTCTTTTAATGTATGTTCACATAAAATTGTTCTGTGTTCTTGTAGCAGTGCCGTTTCTCTGGATTTTATAACATGTTATATGGCAATGAAAAATTGTCTTTAACAAACCTGCAAGCTATAATTAGGAGTTTGGAAGCTATCCACATTGTGTCAAATTTTTATTTTTGTTTTTGTCATGAGAGAAAAGGTTCTGTTGAGTTTCCTAAAATAACATGGATTTAATTATTTATTTTAAGTTGGAGTTGATATTTATATATCAGATATGTCTGGTCAAGATCTGAAGTAAAATCAGGCTAACAAAATGAGTCCAGGTTGTATTTCTTTTTTTAATTCATTAAAGGATTGTCACAGGAACATTTGGTTCACTTAAGCATCCTGATGGTTATTTCTGGAGCTCCCAAGTTATCCCACTTAACGTGATATAGACCCTCCCAGACTTCTCTGATTCTCACATTGGCTTGTCTTTGCAGAGTTGTGCTACAGCTCCTTCACTAACTTTAAAAATGCATTTCAGTTCCAGTATTAATGACAGAGAATACAATTTACATTTTCACGTGAGCTTGCTTTAAAATCATGGTTTTCATTACTTTTTAGAGATTACTTTAGTCTGAGCAAGATGGATACCAAAAATTGAAATTCCTCTCTCAGATGAGGTTATTATGCTCCACCGGCCTCAGAAGGAGACCATGTAATTCGTACCAGCTCAGGATTTGGCCTCATTGCCTTTAAGTTGTTGGGAAAGTAGAATATAGTGTGTGAAGTGTTCACTGCTGAGAAAAGCAGTCCACTGCACTAGAACACAAAGGAGGCTCAAGTTTGGAAGCTTCCCTAACAATCTTTCACTTAAAAGAAAAGCACAGATAAACTGTTTAAGAAATGTAATACCTTTATCAGCACAACGTGGAGAAATAGCAGAAACTCTCAACTGCAGTGACTTGTAAAGCTTTTTAAATTAAATTCAAGGCAGCAGTCACAGATGGAAGCTTTAGTTTGAAAATGACCATCACATTGTGAGTTGATGAACTAAGCAGGGAAATGGAAGGGAAATGCAGTGCACATGGCCAGCGCTTGCTTAGACTGAGACTCCAGTGAACAGAGCTGCTCAGAGAGCTGGAAAGAGAACCGAGTAATGAGATGCAAAGACAGAAGACTTCCCATAAGGCAACGTTTGTGCTAAGTGCTTTCAAACTGCTAAACTAGCATTTTGGGTGCCATAGGAGAAAGCAGCTGAGTTGAAGGTGATAAGGGGTCACTTCTGCAAAAATACAGCCTTTTCAGAATCAGCAGTCTACCAAAGTTGTTACACAACAGTCTTCTGTGCTGAGCAGTCTTGGAAAAAAAAAATAGACCACTGGACTATGTTTAGAAGCAATGACAAATGATAAACTTCATACAGCCTAACAAAATAGTATTTCAGGAATTATTCAACTTATGATCTTATCATGCTAGTCTAAACAGAGATAAAAGATTTAACATAGCTGAGTTTCTCTCACAGTCCAAATACATTATATTCTGGGGGGGAATATGAACAGAATGATTGAATAATATTAGGCATGAATGAGTGATATTTTTTTTATTACAGTGAAAACTTTGTTTTCTTCATACTTAGCAAAGTAGCTGATCCTATGAGGAGATTCATACTTGAACTTTCCCCCTTATATATTATACATTATATAATTCTTTTCATTGCACCTTCTTCCAGATATGGTTGCTTTCTTGTAATTAAAAAGTTTCCTTCAGAGCTTTCTTCTCTTTTGGTAAATGTGAAAGAAAAGAGGTGGCAAAGTACTATTTTAGATCACACAGTAAAGGCTCCTATTTAGTTTGTTTTAGAAAAACACATGGATTGTCTAATTGTGATCATTTGACTGTAATCTGAGACATTATTAATAAAATGTTTGCCCTTTATTTTATGTAATATAGTAAAACCTTTTGCTGGGGGTTAGATGTTCTTTATGTCCAAGTCCTTTCAATTTTTCTTTTAATTTATTGTGCAGTTATAGTAAAATATTGAGGAGCAGAATATTCCTCATGATTAACCAGCTAGCAATGGGTATAACCTTATGAAAAAGGAACAAATTACTTTAGGCTACAGTGGCTGACTACAACCAAAATGTCATTTTGTATACCTTTTACATACTGTCAGATTTTTAAAAAAATCTAGTATGATAGATGGAAACTGGTTGTATTTATATATCTATGCCAGTTTTTCCCTGTGGACTATAGGAACTATATAGCGGCTATATTAAAGTTTTACTGCTCTCTAAAAGCTACACCAAAGCCTTAATCTTTGTCCTCAGACTTGTTTTGGATTTAGGATTTAATAAAAATCTTCATCTTTAGTCCTTGTCTTTTGTTAAAGCTCTGAACTTACACCACATGTCTAAATGCCCTGCTGTGAACTGTAAACAAAAGTTGTGTCAAATGTGATCATCACCGAATCCAGAGTCAAACCCAAACAATGCACAAAATATTACCAAGGGTTTAATCTTAAAATGCAGCAAGGAGCAGTTTCCTAATTTATATATTATCATTTTCTGTCTTTTTTTTTGAGAATACTGTAGGCAGATGTCTTAACAGAAGGCAAGTGTTCTAAGGAGAAAATTTTAGTGAAAGAAGAGATCTTTGGGGAAAACCTTTAGAGAGTAAGACCCAATCTAAAGAGGAACATGAAAGTTGTGAATTAAAATAAGTGGCAACACTTCTAATGTGCACCATAACTGCACTAATATTTGGCAGAGAGCTTTATAGAGACAAAATTTCCAGGGAAGAACCACAGTTTTGGCCTCTACTAAGAGCTAAAATATGGAAAACTATAAATCTTGAGTGAAGTCCATAGAAGACATCTGAATGTGAGGGTAATGCAATAGCAATGACCACTGCCAGAATTTTTCACTACTATTTACTTAAACAGTTAAATAAATAATGTATTGAAATCATCAGGAAAAACCTCAGGAGACTCTGGTGTTGTTTAGGTTCAGCTACATGACTGCATAGGGTTGGAGACAAGACCCGACTAAATGTATTGCCTCAGGTCAGGTCTAGTTCATTAATAGCATTTGAGTGGAACTCAAATACTTGACTCACAGTAGCTTTTCAGAATACAATGCTTTATTCTTTAACAAGAAAAAAATACAGCTTGTCTGTTGTAAAAAATATCTCATGAAATATTTCTCATGAATGAGCTGATCAGGTAATGCTTCAGATAAAACACTGGCTAGGTTTGCCATAATATTTTCCAGAATCCCTGCTGATTGGACAGCTGTCATCTCTCAGATTAGGGGAAATGGCAGAATCTCCTCAAAGTTGTGTAGGAAGAGTTGGCTTCCTCTTACAGCAAATGTCCTTTGTTATCAGCTGTGCAGACAATTGGAGTTCTGGATTTCCCCTAGTTTTTAGGGTATCTGGAAGAATCATCGCTCCTTTTTGCTGATTTACTGATTTTTCTGTGTTGTTTTTTATCTGCCCCTCCCCCCCTCCACTCTGTATGAAATGTCAGTGTTGTTGTAAAGTGCCTGGCACTGTTGATTATAGTAATAGTAGAAAATTAAACTTAAAGTAAAAAAAACCCTGTCAATTTTTAGAAGACCAAATTGCATTACAGTAAAAAGGAGAGTAGTGAAACCTCAGGATCTAAAATAGTATACATGAATGTTTCCTTTTCCAGTGATGTATGAATCTTTTTTTCCCCCTTTTCTATCCAGTGCTGCAATATTCTCAAAAATCAGAGGAGGAGTTATCAGAAAGTCACCATGTCTATATTCATGGACTGCATGAAAATATGTAAGTTACCAACCTTCCTTTAATACTGCTTGCCAGTCTGACATTTTAATCACCTTCCTACTCTAGATGTATGGAATTCATTGCTTTGCTGGTAACATGAGTATTTCCCAAGATGTTTCTGGATGAGAGGTGACAGAGCATTATGATTTAAAAGAAAAAGAAATAGTAATCCTTTTTTAAATGAACATGTCTGCAGAGGGTTGGTGAAGATGATAAAAATGAAATCTCATTGTTATTGACCAGTACTACTTAGAGTTGTTCTAACAGAAAGTTACCAGAAAATAATGTTAAGTATCAATGCCTCTTATCACCAGTTCTGTAGAGCACTAGACATATTATTTTGTTCTGAGCTGGAACCTAGTGAGTGTTTTAGATTCTACCCAAAAGGTTTTAAATTCACCGAACTGTTTCTAGGCCTAAACTTAGAACTTGAAAGCTTGAAATAGAACTAAAACGTTTTAAAATTGCATAGTCTTCCAAGGTGTAGCAAAAAGAAAGAGGAAAGAAACTTGCTTGGGATATTGTTCAGAGATCGAAGTGGGTGAAGAGAATATAGTTATACCCCTGCCATGGGCTCTTTGGTGATATTGCTTATAAAATGTCATTAGGAATCAGCTTCATACTGAACTTCCATAAGGTGGGAGAGAAGTGATAAAGCTATTTTGTAAAATAAGATTTATCCTAGGCATTGTCAATTGTCAAAATTATGTATAGTTGCAAAAGATTTAGCAGAATATTATTTACTCTTAAGGAACTGGCAAATACAGCCAGCAAGACAGGAGACAGATTTCAATAAAGACAAAATGAAGCTCAAAGTATGAACGTGATGCAGTAGGGCATGGGTTTGATAGCCACAAAGATGAATTAAAGACAGATTAAGAGAAAACAGACATAATAAATAGGAGGACAAATCTTCAGACTTGTAAAACATAAAGCATTTATCTTCAATAGAATGGTGTTATTACAGTAATTATGATATTTAACATGCTCAATTTAATAGAGGGCATTGTTGCAGAGGGGAATATGGTGAAAAATGCTGGGCAAGTTGCAGGTGTGTGCACTAGAATGCAACTTTAAGTATTTACATCCCTCATGAGTAAAGTTGTACTATAGCTTTTTACCTCTAACCTCTGAGTAACTTTATGTAATTAGAAATTAGCTCTATGTTAAATATATGTGTTGCTCAATCTTGGGTTAGGATATCAAAATTTAAGAGAGAAATGGAAAACCTAAAGGAACCATCTTGCAGGAATTGCATCTTAGTGAAGTTGGAAAGCTACTAAGCTCATGCTCACTTTCATGCTAATGTAACTTCATTATTAGAAAAGTAAATCCTTTTTAAAATTGGATAAGTTGTTGATTTAAATTAAACCAATTCACACTTTAAGGAATTTAATAATTATAATTTGTTGTATATGACACACTGCACTGAAATAATTCCAGCAAAAAGTTAAACAAACAAAAAAGTTCCTACTCACTTTCTGAACAAACCTGGTTATGTGCTTAATGAATTCCACAAGCCTGGAGGAAAAAAAGATGATGACACATTTTCCAACTCTACCAAATAATGAATTATGACAGATGGGATTTATGAATTTCATGACTTGCTCTTTATTGATCAGAAGCTGATCATAGCATTTGAATTAATAAAAGTACAGTTAAAGCTATTTACACATGATGCTTGGACATAAGTGAGAGTAGGCTATATTGATTTCTAGTGTCAGCTGTGCTTGAGAGAGATACACCATGTGTTCAACATATGAAAATAGCAGAAACAAAAATGAAAAGAAATCTCTCCTACCCTATCAGCCAATAAAGTTTTAAATGTCTGTGTAAAGAATTGAGTGGGCTCAGTACAGCACATCCATGTGTGTTTCATAATATCCCATCCTTCAAATGAACAACACAAATAATCAGCTAAAATCTGTTAAGTATGTTTTTGCTGCAGAGCTTATTTAAAACACAGTTTTACCATTTTACCAATATTTTCTTGCCACTGGGTTACTTTTCAATAAGAAAATGGTGAAAAATAATCTCTCTATCTGTGCTTCTCCTGTGGCAACATACCTGCCATGGCCACATAGCATTCCAATTGGAAAATAATCATAACCAGATTTGGTATGCCTTCATCTTCCAAAAGTATTTTCTAAGCATTTTATGTGGCTCTTACAAATCTTCTGCATCGTATCATGTCAAGTTCTGGTCACAGGCCAAAAAACCTTTGGGTTTTTACATTACAAGGTAGCATACCAAAAATGCATCTCTGAGAAATCAAACAAATAATGCAGTGTAGATACACAGTATGGAAAGTAAGGCTTGGTACTGTTACACAGGATATTGATGTGGGACCTGCAGTCATTAAGAGTGTGTTATAGGAAAAATCCTGTTTATTTCATATATAATCCTTTGGAACTAGAAGAATATGGGCATTATTTCATTGATTAGAGTCAGGGGTAGTTCTCTGCTGTAGGATTTGCTCCCGTTCCATCATACCACACTGCCTGTAGGTGAAACAGCTTGTGCCAGAATGGCTTTTGCTCACATGTGGAAACTTATAGTCCTCATATTTAGACATTTTGCCTCAAATATTCAAAGGTACATTGATCATAATTACTCCATTGGCCAATGCCATAGAAGCTCTGAGAACTTCTAAATATTTTTTTTTTCAACTGAGGATTTTCTGAATCACAGAACTGTTGAATAGGAGAGATACAACCTAATGCAAAGAAGGGGGTAAACTAGAAAAATACATTAACTAAAACTTACCACTTTGTTTACTGGCTGTTTCTTTAAAAACTCTTCCACTGGAACTCATTCTTGTGCCAGCCTGGGTACCCTCAGGCTGCTGCTGCCTTTTCAGAGAACGGCTTTAAAATATTTGAGATGGTCTGTAGCTGTTTGTTCCTAGTCAGTTCTTTTGTTTCTCTCCAAAACTACATAACTGGACTTCTCAGCATGGAGATTTTTTCCTAACTTCTCACCTCCTCAGACAAAATTTATTTTAGATTGAATTTTTTATTTTCCATGAAGAGTCTGCACTTAATCTAGATCATTATTTGGTAAGTGCCTTGCATCATTTGATCACTAACATAAATTAATATAGATACTCATTCCTGTTTTTTCAACTATTGTGCTTTTCAACACGTTTTATTTCCTCTCCTTGCTAATGAGATTCATGGCCAATTAGAATTAAAGATACATTTAATGATGTAAAGATACATACCCTTTTCTTTTATTAAATAATACATTTAATTGCTAACTAACTGGATGCTCTTGAAAAGAAAAAAGATAGGGTAGGTTTTATGTACTTACTTTTAATAACAACTTTCCCATTCATCCTGGAAATGCAAAATATTCTGTAGCATGAAATGTGCAGTTATTGTGATTTTGTTATTCTAGGTGAAATGTATTACATTTGAAGGGTGCCAATTGCATATATAAACTTCTTTTTTTTTTTTTACAATGCTACTATATACTCTTTATAGTTAACTGTGTCAGTATAAAGTACAAGATGCATGTGATGGGAAGAGCAGTGAAGAGTCTCTTGAAACTTAGTCTAGGTGACCCTGCTCTGGCAGGGGGGTTGGACTAGATGATCTTCTAGGTCCCTTCCAATCCCTAACATTCTGTGTTTCTGTGAAAGATGCATGCTCAGAACACACTGTCCTTCAAAGCAGAGCGTGTGTAACAGCCAGGCAAATCTGTGTCAGGCTGTGTCTGCATCTGTTGATCTAAGAGACCTTACAGTAGTGTACACCATAGAACACTGCTGTTCATCTAATAAAGTTGTTGAGCTGCAACTGCACAATCAAGGTTTGAAATTGGAGTCTTATGGAATGCAGATGTTCCTCTTGTGGTGAGTTAGTGGTTCAAACAACTAATCCAAGGGGTTCAGCAAATATCACATTAAGAGAATGAGAAGCCAGTCTGCTCTGGATATCTGGGTCGATTTTCTTGTTCCGTATTGTAGGGGCATGCCTTACATTTCAGGAAATGCTGTGCTAGGTTAGTTAAGCTAATATTCTTCAGCAATAGTGATGTGACATGTTTCCAGTTTTAGACCATTCAGGCAAATAAAGGGTACTTGGCAACTGTTTGTAAATTCAGCCAAATGTTTATTTTTTCTATTTCTATTAAGGATTTTTTTTTTCTTTTCAGATATAGAAGTCTTAATTTATAGATCCCATGCAAAGTAATTCATTTGCTGCAAAAGGCAATAATAAAGGCTTCAAAGAGGTTTATCATTTTGTGGAGAAAAGAAAAAAAAAATCAAACAAATCCTTCCAATAGAACTCTATCACCAAAACCCAAAAATGTAATTGCCTGAACAATTTCAAAATCTTAGTTCATTAAGACTACAATTTTAAGTGCAAATCAGCTAACTTGAAACATACTGTCTTTGTCAACTTAAAGAAAAACAATGTCATCATAAATTCTAGTCAGGCTGTAGAAGAACATATGGTTTAGTAAATACAATAAACCTTCATTGCAGATATCATGCACATAAACCAGATCTCCATCTGAAGTAGTAACAAAGATTATAAAGGCAGCCCTTGAATAGGCATCCCTCACTTTAATGAAACAAGTTTCGGTTGAAAACTAAGAGATTAAAGAACCACAGCAAAAAAAAAAGTTTCCCAAAGTAATATCATTTATAACTATAACCAGGTTCCAGATGCAAAGAATGCTCAGCTGTTTCTACTGTGAGCTCACAATTCAAACCATGTCTTTCACTGATCTACAGAACCCCTTTAATTTGACTTTAGTATATAGCTCTAAGTATTAGAGGTCCAGTCACCTGTTCATATGTAGATGAAGTAAATATATAATAATTTACAGCATCAAGATCTTATCTATCTTCTCATATTTTTCAAGTCTTTTCTCATCTTTTATATTCTAGATTCATGAAGATTATTGAAATACAGAAAACAGCAGCATTATAAACATCTTAGTTTTCTGATGCTAAAATAAAACAGTTTACATCCATTTAAAATTCTACTAGGAAAAGCAAAGAATCCAAAAGAAGAAGAAAAAACCCCACAAACAAAAAACTAGATGAAAAAAAAAAACAACCCAAAAAAACCAAACAAACCACAAGCTGAACAGAGACCTTCATATTACTTGTTTGGCAATCACTGCAGTGATAGTATCTTAATCTTTATATCCAGAAACAAAGGGGGGGAAGACCATGTGATTGGTTGTGTTGAGTAAGTAAACTGGTCCTTTGGGGGCAAACACAAGTTCCCAAGTTGAGAAATAGCCCTTCCAAACATTCTGTTTTCTCATGATTTGAACTTTGCAATATTTGATCACTTACTGCCCTCTAATTAATACAAGTCAACAACAGATGACATAGTGTAGTTTAGTAAAAGCTAAAGCTAAAAAGTTAAAAAAAAAAGCTAAAGCTGAGCTGAAAAATGCTAAAAGTAAAAGCTAAAGGTGAGCTGAAGAATGCCTTGTTAGCTCAAAATTATTAGTTGTTGCCACTTAGGAGACAGCACTGCTTAAAATATATATATGTGTGTGTGTGTGTGTGTGTGTGTGTGTGTGTGCCTAGGAATATCTGTTTCAGTATTGTACTAAATAGTTGCTCTTTGGTAAAGATCTGCTGCCATACTACTTGGTTTCCATCTACTTCATTTCCATAAGGCATTCTCCAATAGATCACTTCTGGTCTCTAAAATGTTAACATCTCTAGTAGGAATTTTATTGCATCCTTGCCAACATTCCAGAGTAAAAAATAGAATTCATACACTAATTCAGTAGTAATGTTAACCCAGTTTGACAAATCCTCATGTCAGCCTCAACTGTGACTGGCCAAAGGCCAAGTGTTTGTCAGGTGGATTTTGGCAGTGAATTAAAAATTAAATCTATTTCTGTTACCTTTTTTTGTTGTTGTTAATATAAATGTGGATTTTTTTCACTGCTCTTAGACACATATTTACACTACTGACACTTTGTAGGACTGCAGAAAATAATGAAAAAGATCTTCTTAAAAATGTTTTGGCAACTATAAAAAAAACCTCCAAATATTGCTGATTGAAAATGTTGAGTTTAATTTTCAGTTTCTATTTTTTGCTTTATTATCATGTTATTAAGTGGTCCTTTTGCATTTGGATTTTAGGCAGTCCCAAATGTTGTTGTAGGTTTGTAAAATATTTCTGGATTTAAAAATATTTTTTTTTATGGTATGAAAATAAGGGAAAACAGTTGCTTCCTTTTCAGAATACCTGTTATTACTTTGATGTAAACTTGTTGATGAATCTAAGAGGAAATATGTTGTCCAGCCACAGGAGATTTTTCTTTTTTTGAATAAATTCCATGTTTCAGGTGATTAGAGAAATGTATTTGTGAAATTTTATAAAAAAATAATTTTACTGTTTGACAACAGGGAAAGGAATTTGAGTGCCAGAAGCATTTTCTTCTATAAAGAAAATAGCCAAATAATAAGTGCTTAAAGATTGGTCAATTAAAGTTGAACAGTTATGGTGGAATATGTGTAATTGTAAGACAAAGTATAAGCATAAATGAGCACTGTCAGTCGAGATTTATTTACTATTGGAGCAGAGATAACCGGAAATTAAATCTGCCACTGAAGTTGCTAAGCCATACAAAAGCTGTTCTCACCTAATAAATTGTACAAAATGCAACTAAAATGAAGTTTGAATCTCAAAAAGATTATTTTCCTTGGCCAATTGGTGTGATACTTGTGTTATAGCCAGTTGGCCAATATCCACTCAGAGTGTGAAAACCAAGAGCTACCAGTATGAAAAGTTATCTTTACTTCTGCTATTACCTAGTCAAGTCCTTACTCTAAGCAAAGCATATGATTTACACTGGGCACTCTCATTGATTAAATTGTTATGAACACAAGTAGAGAGGCTTTTTTTTTCCCTTGGAGATGGTAATATGACATTAAAAAAAATCCCAAGATTTCATAATTTCATCTATGAAGTTACTACTCTTAAATATAAAACAAAATTGCTTCCTCATGGAAAATATTAAGAACTGTGAAAAGCTATTAATTTTAGAGCTTTCTAGATTCTTATGGAAGTTTTTTCTGTTCTGTTCCCCAAAAGTGTTTTCATTCTTATAAATAACATTTTCTAATGGAGATATGTTTAGTTGTGTAATTTCTTTCCAGGTCTATCTTTTATTTCATGCACAATTATTGATTCAGTGGTAGTGGACAAAGGAATCACATGAACCTTTTTAGTAAATTTTTAACTTTATGGGGTTTGTTTTTCCCTTGGTTTGTTCAGTGGTCCATTGAAGTCAGTTGGGAATCACACCCATTTAGTTTGGAATTACGTTTGTAATTTTACCTCATCAGTAGAAATTCTATATGGTAGTTTAAAAGAAAAGGTGATTTAATCTGAAGAATATGCATCAGAAAATTAATTGCCATGTAATTTCTAGGCATTTATTAAAAAAGAAAAAAAAAAAGGATTTAGACATTGATGTGAGTTCCCAGACTAAGTAACTGATATGTTGGTATAAGACTATGTCTGGAGTATTTGAAGTCTATAGTAAAGAAAAAGTTGCTTCTGTTACTTAAAGTATGTGAAATAAGTGGTACTTTAAACTTTTTTTTAGCTCTAAAGTATTAATACAATTGCTTGAAGCTGGGTTTCCTTTCTGTCATATGGCATCTGCATCCTGGAGACTCAGTAAATGTTGCCTAAAGAAGTCTGCTTTTTCTTGGAGTGGAGGGAGTGCATTGGAAGGAAACTAGCTAAGGAAGTCCCCAGTTGCCATGTTCAGCCTTAAAAACACAAACTTTTAATTTAGAACACTGAGATGCCCTAGATCTCCCATTTTACAAATGCTCTTATTTCTGCACTGTTTCTAGGTGGGTTTGGAGAGGGAGTAACTCAGAAAACTGTGAAAATGGAAGCAGCCCAGAAAACAATAAATAAAGAAATAATATAATAAATAAGGCAGTAAAATAGCTGGCTTGCCAAGTGACTCTCATAGCTCTAATCATGTCTATACCACAAATAATATTTAACATGCTGGAAGTACATCACTGTGCCCAGTGGATATTTGTTCACATCACACAGTTTGGCTCAGCTCAACAGACTTGGCAGCCTCTAGTCAAGAAAGGCCAGGAACTGGAGTGGCAGAAGGTTTGTGGGTCAAGACTGTCAGTCATGGGCAGAGTTGTGTGAGGAAGTTTGCTCGGTGCCCATCTGCATTGTGCTTGGCTCTGAATAGTGTTGTCTAGTCCTTTATTTTCATGAGCACAAAATTCATCCCAAATGTAAAATACATATTATGTGTGAATCTCTATATTATAATTGATGGATATTTTCTGCTGTGTGAGTGCCAGATACTGAAATTCTTATATAGCCCCAGAGACAGAATCACTTATAATGCAAGGTGCCAGTTATTACAGCTCCATTTAGTGGGATTTTTCTGTTGTTGTCGTTCAAGTACCTGTCTTTTACAGGTCTAGCTGGAGCTCTGGAGTGTTGTACTAGAATTAGGTACAATTCAATACGTAAATGTAGTGTAGATTTCTACTTTCGACCTCTTCCTTTCCCTTTCCTTTAATTTCTTTTTTCTTTCTTTCTTGATTTTCTGCAAAATTAAAAATTTCTCAGGTAAATACTGATCTCCTAGTGTGAGTTACCAGATACATGTATATATACATCAGCTATAATGATATCTATAGCCTAATACCATGATCACTGGCTTCTTGTTTCTAAAGAGGGTCTGCTGCAGCACCCTGGTCACGTGAGCTATCCCACCACATTTCTGAGATCCCAATGAGATCCCAGCTCTGCAACTGCACATGAACCTCTAATTCCTCCCGTTTGTTCCCCTAGATGTGCACATGAGTACAGGCATTTCAGAGAGGCAACTAGTTATACTGATTTTCCAGGAAAGGTCTGAGAGCTTCCCCATCCTACTGTCCTTTAGACATTTTCCTTATTTTTGTAGCTTTGCTGAGGTGGGCTCCCTTCAGTTCTGTTTTGTTTGCTGTGAGGTCTTTCTACTTAAGAATGTCTGCCAATTTTAGACTGTTAAATAAAACAGCATTGATCTAGCTTTGGGTACCAAAATCACTTGAGTTCCAACAGCACAGAGCTTTTTAAATTGTGAATTAGTCTTTCTTATCTTTAAATCAGTAATGATGTGTCCTAAATACCGTTGGATGTGTAAATTTTTTCCTCTCACCAGAAGAGGTTTCTAGCAAGAATCAATGGAAAAAATAGAACACTCCATTAAAATTTAAAAAGCTAATCAAAGTTATCAAAAATAATGTACAATAAAACTCAAATTTAATTTTCACTATTTGAAATGGTTATCTCAAAAATACTATTAAGAATGCCTGAAATGGAAAAGTTGTTCATTTCAATGGTGGTTCTTCAGTGCAGTGGAGCAAGGAGGTGAAAGATTTAAGAAAAGCAGTCAAATAAAACAAGGGAATCCTTTTCTTTTTTTTGGCATCTTTAGTGCCTGCAAGAAAAGGCATTACCATTTGTAAGAGATGGCTACTTGGAGGATGAGGTGTCCAGAGTTTAGGCATATTTAGGACAACAGTGACTTATCACACAAGCTATTCCATGGGCAGCTTTACTTCGAGGTTCTATGCTTTATAAGGTAGAGCTGAAAGCTATACAGCATTTGAGAAGTACCAGGCTGCACAAGGGATATACAGTAATGCACACTGAAAAACCAAACATGTCCCCTCAGCAGTAATTCAGTGCATGACTATTACTATAACTTATTTAATTTTCCTACTCAGTTTTTCAAGTGAGAGCAATTGCTTTGTTGTTATATTCTGGGGTTCTGAATATAGTGTCTTACTAATATGCCCTGAATGACACCTGAATTATCTTTATTAACATACAATATACTAGTATTTTCAACATACAAGAACCACAAAAATAGAGACACACAATTTATGTTGTTTTCTAGACAGCTATTTATTGGTGCAGTATATCAGCTCTAATTAGCAAAGGATTTCTTGCTCATTCCAGTTTGAAAGTTCAGCTTCTAATCTTCCTTCAAACATCCTATAATAAGAACAGACCTCTTGCTACAAAAGTGTAATTCTTCTAATTCCTCAGCCTGTGAAAAAGCATCTTTAATGCTCTTAAAAATCATTACAGCCACCTTACACTACCTGAAGGGAGCTTATAAAAAGACAGGAGAGGGCCTGTTTACAAAGGCCCGTAGCGAAACCCCACCTGCAGGTCCTTAAACTAGGCCTTGTTGAACCTCATGAGGTTCACACAGACCCATTTCTCCAGTTTGTCCAGGTCCCTCTGAATGACATGTCAGGAAGCTCATTCAGTTAGCCTATTTCCACATTTCAGGTGATAGTAAATAACCTATGGCAAAAGAAAACATTTCTTCTGGACATGGCTTTCATTTCATTTAATGGCAAGCAGTAAACAGTAGCTAAATATGGAACAAATGCTGATAGAAATGAGCAGCAAGGGATCAAATTTTGGTTTCATTGTTATTGTAAGTTAAGGCTTTTCAGTTCAACAGACCTGCTCTGAATTTACAGTGATGTAACTGAAATCTGAATTTATCCCTAGAAATCTGTCTATTCTCTGATGCTTTAAGCTGTGATCTAGAGATGCTTGTCTTTTAACTGAAACACAAGAAGCACAATTTAATTGCAATTTTATGCACAAAGAGCAATAATTTTCTTCCTGACTGACAGATTCTAAATGGTTGTCACTTGTAAAGTACATAACTATCACTTTCAGGTAGTTTTGTTTGAGTTATGTGAGCATTGCAGTTTCTTGTGAAAGTTCTAAAAAAAAAAATAAAATAAAATAATTATTTCCCTTAAAAAGAAAGAGACAATATGTAGCTCTATCGTGGTGGGGAAAGGAACATCAAACGATGTCACACTGCCAAGTTCGATTTAAGTGAACCAAGCAAGGGATAGGTGATGCCAGGGAAAGCTTTTCACATCACATACACACACTGACTGTCAGCTGAGGTTCACCCCAATTTCTGATTCCAAGAGTCAGGACAGTAAAGCTTCTCCCTCCAACAAGTGTCAGAGCCAAGCTCTGGGATGGTGGCTTGTTTGCAATTCAAGCAGTGCTCTGCTCCTGTGAAGAATTGGCCATTGGTGTTGCAGCATCCACTAGTCTGCTTCTCTAATAGTCTACGTAGCCAAATGTCTGCAGAGGTCACCATTCCATCTGTGTTTGTATCACTGTGTTATTTTACAGCCATTTCAGGTGGTGTTCTCCTTTCCATTGCTCATCCATAGTCTGTATGAAGGCCAAAGATAGTCAGTTTTTGTTGTGTTCTCACGTGGGTGATGGTGTGCCACTTTCTGCCCTTTTCTTGCATTGTATCCATCCAAGGGTAGGCCGTGCTATCCCCCTAGCAAAACTCAAAAATATTCTCTCTGATTCAAGAAGTTGTAGGACTGAACATGGCAAAAGGAAATATGACTCAAAACCAACCCATGAGAATGGGGTAAAGTCATCATCTTATAAGTGCTTCCTTTCACAGCAAAGATGTCAAGTGACAGTCACACCTTGACACACGCTGGCAAGTATAGTGATGTGGATGACAAGGAGGAATAGCAGACATCCTATTGTGGACTTCCTTGACAAATAACTAAGAAAGTATTTGTAGCTGGATTTCTTGGCCTGTGGTGCACGCTTCAAGATTGTGTCTGTGTTTGACACACCACAATGGGTTCTGCCCCAAACCAACTATCTTGCAGTGTTAAATATCTGTGTTAAAACGTGCATTATGACATAAATTAGCCTTTCATAACTTATGCTAGAATAATTTCCTCAGTTTTTCATAGAGAACCATACATCTAGTGCCTAACTTTCCTAATAAAACTGCAACAGGCATAGAAAAGATGATGGCATCTTCCTTAACTACATGACAATGTTTTATTCCCAAAAATGGCTATGAAAAAGTGATGTCAATTATAAAACAGAAATTATCACTGTGATAGAGTGACTTTTCCTTTGGAATTACTGTATGTATGTCAGAACACTGAACTATTTTTGTATTTTTCTAAACAATGCAGTGTTCTTGGATGCCACTTAGATGTGAAGTGTAAAAATCCAAGTATATTGTTCATAGTTTATGGATCCAGTAGTCTTAGCTGCCAGTAGAAATAATTTTTAATAGGAGAGCCAGCCACACATGGTAATTATAGAAAGTATGTAAATAATATGAATTTAATTTACTGTTTCATAGGTAAAACCACATTAGGCACTTTCAAATGTCAGACCACAAGATGTTTTAGAATATAGAGAACAGAGGAGAATAATGTAATTATTTTTTTTTCCTTTATTCTATCAAGCTTCTCATAGCATTGCTGTAAAATAGAGCTGTGTTTGCATTAAAAAAAAAAAAGGGAGAAAAGAAAGTCTCTACAGTAAATATTGTAAATATTCAGTATGTTGGGTAGTATGTGGTTTAGGAAAAATTCAAGGTAGTTCCATCGTGTTTTCCAAATAGTATTGATTACGGATTGTTTTGTTTTCTTATTCTTTGGAAATGATAGTTAATATAAAAAAGCTAAGAATGCTAGGATTCTATTTAATCTGATTATATTCTCAGTTGAGTAAATTATCGTATATTTGATGACAGAATTTCAAATTAATTATTTTTGCTATCTTCAAATTGCAACTAAAATACATTATACCAGCACTTTTTATTGAAGCCTGTATCCCCATTACATTGCTTAATATAGAACTGTGAATGTGCTGTAATTCTGGAAAGCAGAAGTATAGCAAAACTTTTATTTTGAGCTGGTTATTTTAAAGAATGAAAGTTAATGTTGCTATTGTGTGAGGAATTATGATTAGACCCTTCAATGCCTTTCTAGGGTTGCTAGGTGAAAAATAAAAATGAATGCAGGAAATCTTGTGATGCTTTCCACCTTCACATTTTAATATGGACAATATTTTTATTTCTTTTTTTTTCTTTGAAGTCTCTGAAAGAAATGTAGAAAGAGAGACAAAATACAAGTCATACAGTAATTATGGTGAACTAATAGAAGATTACTTTTAAGATTTTTTTGGTGTGTGTGTGTGTGTGTGCACATTTTGTTGTTCTTTGTTCAGGTTATATGAACGTAGTTGTGAAATGGCAGGGTAAATTAAGGTCCTGGCACAGTGGATTGAAACCTGTGCAAGTAATTATTCTGATGGAAGCAATGGCTTTGGCTTTATGCAGTTAAATATGGAGTTTGTTTTAAAACTCACTGAAGTAAATGAGAATCTTAGAGCTTCCAGCATTAGTCTAAAAACAACTGCTGATGTGAAAAGGAAACTCGAGAAAAATTAATTTTGTGTATTACAAATGTGGCTTTTTTTTGAAGTGTTTCTAGTACATTTCTTGTACTTCATAGTGTGCAGTATCCTGAAAGTTTTAGTTCTTTGTGATTGTATATTGACTGGAATGGGATCACATTATTATTATTTTATCACGTAGGACATCTATAGATAATGCAAAGAATAGAATCATAGAATAGCCCCATAGAATGTATTGGGTTGGAAGGGACCTCCAAATGTCACCTGGTCCAACCCCCTGTAATAAGCAAGGACATCTCTGACTAGGTCAGGCTGCTCAGAGCCTCATCAAGCCTGGCCTTGGAGCTTATCTGGAGGTGTTGTATGTGATACAGCCACTGTTTTAAAAAGGTCATTTAAAGGATAAGACAGGCAAAAGAAGCAATTATCTCAATTTGATACATGAAGAACAGGGGCATAAAAGGCCAAGTTGAAGAACAGGGGCACAGAAAAGCCAAGTTGAAGCCATAATTTAAACTATGATGCCAAACTGGTACATTTTTAAAATTTCCTGGTATCAAGTGTTGTGGAAAAAAAAGTGCATTTTTTAATTGTATTCTGTGTTTCCAGATTTTAAGATCCTTTTCTAAAAGCTTAAGTTTTTAAAGTTTCTAATTTGAATGGATCTGTCATCCCCAAGGCATTGTTGGAGAAGAATTTGGCAAGGGATGTAAAGAATAATAAGGGATTCTTCAGGTATGTCAATCAAAAAAGGTTGATCGAAGAAAACATACCACCCCTGAAGAGTACAAATGGTGAGCTGGCAATAATGGATGAGGAGAAGGCTGAGGTTCTTGACATTTTTTTCCTCAGACTTCACTGACAAGTTCTCTCCCAACACTCCCCAAGTCAAACTGCAAGGTGTGGACCAGTATGGTGAAGTCCCCCCCACTGTATGTGAATATCAGGTTCATGACCACTTGAGGAACCTAAACATACACAAGCCCATGGGACCTGATGAGATTGATAAGTTCATGGTGAATTACTGTATAAAAGTACTCCAAAGGGTTTATCTGTTACTCCTCAAACACAAAGCATGGAAAATTCACTTCACCTCTCTAAGTAAAATACAGTCCTCTTGCTTTTAAGATTCTTGCAGACAAAGTTACTGCCTTTGGGACATCCTTTTTGAGAAGAGAGCATCAAAAGAAAAAGCAGCAGTTATTCCAGTACATGCACCCACCTGCCACCAAAATCTATAGCCGTTAAGTATGTCAATTGTCTTCTCATAAGGACACAGGGATGCTATATATAGTATAGGAAAATTAGAATATAAAGAACCTTAAATGCTTTCCTTAAAAATGAACTTGAAACTGTTTCTTCTTCTAAAATGTATCCCCAGCTGACAAAAGGCAACTTCATATGCCAGGATGTTGACAATAATTTTTCTATTCACTGGAGTTTTAAAGCCCTCTTTTTTACTCGGTTGTAAGGAAACTGCATGTGAATTCATATTCTATATTTTGTTTTTACATCATGTAACATATTCTGACTCACATAAGCAAACTGGAGTTATCCCTCAGCTTTGAAGGCTTCACATGAATTGAGCAAACTTAGATTACAGAAACATCATCATTATATTTTTCCCCATCATCGATGGTCTTCTGATAAAATGAAAGCAAAGAAAACTTGCTTTCACATAGACATGAACAGAGTTTCCCCAAAAGAAATGTAAATTACGTTGTCGTCACTGGTTTTGTTTTGGGTTCTGTTTTTTTTTTTTCTATTTTAAGAGTATGTCATCAGAATAACAGTATGATATTTACCTAACAGACACATAAGTCACTCTTCAGCAACAGCATATTATGGAACAGCTTGCAGATCCCAGAGCTGCTTTCTATGGAAAGTTCTTGCCCTTTTGTATTGTTTGTTTTGGATACAGTTCTCTGCTTTCACCCAAGGATGGGATAAACCTTCTGCTTTTGATCATTGTGAATAAGAGATACTCATGCTAGTGCAAGACATAATTAATAGTTTTGGTTTGTGTGAAATATAAGCAGGTTTGGGTGCTTTGAACAGAATTTCCTCTTCCCCTGCAGGATTCCAGGGCAACATCAGGTAAAGCAGCAATATAGCTGTGCCACATTCCCTTAGTAGGATTTAAAGAAAGCCTCTGCCTTCCACTTTCTTGTCTAGTGCCCCTTGGAGCTCAAAGCAAGCAAACAAAACCCCCTAGACAGTTAACAAGAATAGCCTCCGAGCCAGTAGGCCTGCTAAGTTGCCACTTTACTGAAGCTTTGAAACAGAAAAAGTCAAGATGCTCCAGGAAACACTGTATTCTTACAGACACTCTTGTCAGAGGATAAAAGAAACCTGTTTTCAGTCTAATACAGGCAGAAGGAAAGAGACAATGTCACTATTAGAATTCTCTCACTAATTGCCCAGAAAGTAAGAAAAAAATGGACAGTCACAGCTAAGAAAAAAAATAATATATATATAATCAAAAGAAGTTAATAAGGACATAAAGAAATATTTTGCAATCATGTTCACTAAAGAAATCTGGCCCTATGACATCCCAGTGTCTCCCACATTATAAGGGAGAGTCAAGGGACAGTTTTATAGAAGGAAAACTGTTCTGCAATTGTATTTATTGAAAAATAAATACATTCCTGCACGGCAGAGGCTGTCAGACAGGATGACATTTATCATGCCATGATACTTTGTCTTTTCTGCTGTAATTTTTGTTCATTCCTTATATCTGGAGAGGAAAAACCCACCAATATTACAATATATTACAGCTTCCACCATTCTTGCAATTGTACTTGCTGAATGCACTCGAAGAACATTTCTGAATAAATGAGAACTCCTAAATGAGTTAGATCAACATTTTGCTTTGGGGAAACGAATATAATAAGAGCAATAAAATAACCTCAGATACACTTTGGGAGGCTTATAACAGCTGTATTCAGTTTTTACACAGCAGTGAAAAACAATCTTCTGTCCAACAACTTCCCCTATTGTTAGTCTGTAGTGATGACAGTTCATCCAGCTGAAATCCTTTCTCTTAGCATCCCAATCTGGCTGTAGTTCCACTCTAGTCAATTTACATAGACTTCTGGATTTATGCAAAGAAAAAGAAAACAAAACAGACAAGGATTAAATTGATATCAATGTCAAGATTCCCCTTGAAGATAATGAAAGTCCTACAGAGTATCAGGCAAGGAGTGGAAGGGGCAGGTTTTGCACAGCTAGCATGGGCAAAAAGCTCCCCAGGCTTGCATTACTAAGGGGACTGTATCATTACCTAATCAAGGAGTCAATATTTGTTTATTTTAAAATATCAATTTCTTCTAAGGTTTGATCAAAATTCTTGCTTATGTTACAGCCCTTTGATCTTCATTCTCTGTCTTCCACAGTCAGCATTTTAACTAATTGCACAGTCTTTCTGCTTTAACACCAATAAACATATCTTCAAAATGACAAACTGATTTCTCAGCAGTTACGTAACAGATTGCAGAAAAAAACCTTGTAATGTAAGTGGATGTAAAAATCTACAGATCTGGCCAGTAACTCAAATCAGTACTTTGGGGTATCCCTAAAATACAGTTTGTACAGAGAGGTGAAAAAAAGTGGAACATTAATAAGCCAGAAAAGATCATTTGCCACTTTTTGCCTTTAATTCCAGCAGAGTATTAATGGGTGAATTGTATTTTGCTATTTCTGCTTCTGCCATAGTGATTTTTGAGGTTTATTATCTGAGCCTTACTGTTTGAGAAAGCAAAGTGAACAAGTTGTTTACTGCTCTTTGTTCTGAATGCCTTGAGACCTTATTAGACAATTTTTAAGAGAAACGTAAAGTCTGTTCTATGCAGTTTATCACTGATTTTGGTGATCACAGATTGGGTCACAGTGTGTGATAATGGGCATCACCTACATAAAAGCACGTATGTGATGAAATGGAGAGCTATGTGATAAATTGTGTAGCCATGTGTCATGCTAACTTATTAAGCACCTGTGGTGACTTTACCTGCCCTCTGCCCATTTCTTCTCTCCCTGGGCATCCTCTGTCACTTTAAACCTTGGAAGCAATTCATACAGCTGCCATTACAATTTAAAAAATTAACTTCTTTTGGAATGCTCCTTTCCTCTTTCACTAAATGTAGGATTTCATCTCAAGTTTCACCCACCCAGGGTAAGGAGACAAGGATCAGCCCAGGGGCAGCTTGCTTAGATGTAAAAATGTCATGTCTCTTAATGTGGATAACATGCCAGTCCACAAGGTTATAAACTGAATTTTCAACCAGCAGGAGGGGACAATTCCCAGCTTCCTAATGTATCCAGGAACATGCTTCTAACAGCTGGCACTACTGAGACATATGCTTTTCTAGCACACTTAGGGCTAAAAAAATAGAGTGCTAAAAGGACTAGTAGAATGGTCATCATTCTGCAGACAGGAAAATTAAAACTGTAATGTCAATCAATGTATTTTGAAAATCCTGCCAGGCAATGTTTTGAAGGTTTTCTGTAACATGCTACAATACTTAGACTAGATGCAAGGAAGACTTTTTTTTTACAGGGGGTGGTGAGACCCTGTCCCAGGTTGGCCAGACATGTGGTGGGAAACCTTCAAGCTCAGGTTGGATGGGGCTCTGAGAAACCTGATCTAGTTAAAGATGTCCCTGTTCTCCAGCCTTTAAAGGTCCCTTCCAACCAAAACAATTCTATGATTCTCTGGTTGGGAATTTCATACCTGTTATGTACAAGATTTTGTTGGAAGTTAAAGAATGACCTTTGTAATGGATTTTTATTTTTGTAGTGAGGCAACTATATTGAACTTGGAGATGTGTTTATATCACAAACCTATGTGTTTCTCCATCAATTATTATATTATATCTACATTATTATGTTAATAAATGAGTGTCACATAACAGAATAAACATTATGGTAATGAAGAGATCATAACTCATGTTTGTCTAGAAGAAAGTAGATATTTGCCAGTGATTTTGCTTAAAATGTATGAGCAGATTAAGCTAGGGAGCAAACCTTTCCCCCTTAACTGCAACCATATTTTGATGTAACTCTCACTGTATTTAATACTTTCTCATAGTGTCTTTCTGACTCCCATCTGCAAAGGGAACAAGATCAGACTAGCTGTGTATTACTTTTTCAAAAAATTGGTTTTATTTCACCAGCAAATCCTGTTGTAGTGTGGACATTATCCTGTCATTAAGTTTTGAGGAGTTTCTAAAAATCCTTGTATATCCTGTCTCTCTGAAGTTTGCTTCATTTTGCATTATTATATTCCAAGAGACTTCATGTGTAGAGAGAGAATAAAGTCAGGAAATTTCTAATAAATGATAAGGAACATACACTTTACATGGTAATACACTTGATTTGTATGGATAAAATCTTTTTGCACTGTACTTAGCATCAACCTCATAAAAAACAATTTTAAATTCCTCTGTGAATATTTTCCCAGATTCTTTTTATTTTTTTTTTTTTTTTAGCTTTTGAAAGGATAGTGATCTTTCTAGGAAGTGGAGCAGCTCGTCAGAACAGTAAGTCTGTGTCTTCTCCATTCTCATGTCCATGCCTTTAGCTGTATCCCCAGAAGCACATACTGTCTAAAAATGGGCTGAGTTAAAAATACTGCTACTTATTTTTACTTTGCCTAGCTTTGGTGATTTTAAGTGTTAAATATTAACTTATTTTAACATAACATTAACATAATAACACATGCACACACATACACTACAGCAGATGTCAACAGAGCAAGTGTTACTTCCAACTCTGTCTATAAAATTTCATATGTTTAAAAAAAAGAGAATCAAATTTTGTGACTTTCCTTCCTGTATCAAGGACTCTTTGTTGTACTCCATGGCCAGTCCCACATAAATAAGAAACAAAAAGCAACTGTAGCTGGATAGAGCTTCCAGATGAATAGCTCATCTAGTTACCAGGGCCTTGTGTATGACTCTGGTTCATCCCTGTAGAATATTTTTCAATCATTTAAATGATTTAAAAAAAAAAAAAAAATCACTACCAGCATTGGATGGAAACCTTGTTCATTATATAAAATAGATGTTTTATAGTATGTCTTATTAAAAATAAAATTCCTTTTGATATAAATAAAATGCTTGCAAACCTGACACAAAAAGAATTTGGAGGAACAACAGTATTAATCGTGCTGTGTGCAGACAAGATTGCAGGGGATGAATTGTAATGTGTGCTGAAGTTTGTTTGGTAAATAAAAAGTTATACTAACAGTAAGCTGAAAAATCAAGAAGTTGTAACCTCTAGCTCTGTGGACCTGACTGTACAGTGAATTCTAACTGAAATCAGAATGTCTTCTTGGTTTGTTTTATCCATATGCAATGACTTTTGCAGGAGTAATGTAGACACACTTTTGTATAGTTTCTAAATAAAGAAGTGTGTGAAGAATAGAATTAGTTGACTTTGACCAAGAATCTCAGAGTTGAGGCCACCAGTAAATGCTTCAGACATGGCTCTCTCTGTTATAATCTTGTTTAAATAGGATGCAGTGATGGAGTTTATGGGCTGCAAGATAGGACCTATAGGTGAAGGTTGCATGTCTTATTGCATCCATTGGTTAGGAAAATATGTCATTGTAAGTGAATTAAAGAAATATTTCACAGGGTTTAATTTTAGGGGTTTAAAATGCACAACTTTCATGTTATTTCAAATACATCATTTTAATTAGTGTTTAATCTGAAAGGAATAAAGGATAAAGTACAATCCACAATATATTGAAAAATAATGGACTTCCTTGTTTGGCCATTGTGCAGAATCCATTATCAGCGGAAACTGTGGACCATTGCATTCAGGAGCATTCACAATCCACAACTATGGTTTTTGGTTTCTCTCCAGGAGTATTTTGTGGTGTTCAGATACTTACGCCTCTCTTTTTCATGAAACAGAGAAATGAGAGAGAGAGAGAGAGAGAGTTAGTTTACTGTATGGTAACCCAAAGAATATGTAACTGCAGAATCTAAATAGCTATTGAAAAGCTTTTCATTTATTATAAGCTACCCAATTAATTTATGAAAACTGTACACAGAGTTCTGAATAAGTACTTTGCAAGGCTGTAAACTTTGGCAATAAGTTTGATATCGTTTGGGGTATCATGAAACACTAGACTCAAGATTATTTTAGGAATGCAGGAAAATGAGAGCGTTGGAAGGGTGAAATCGAAAGAAGGTGAGTGTAATTTCAGTTTCTTAAGCTCTGAGTAAGGCTTACAACTCCCATTATTATTATTATTAGCAGATCCGTGTTGAATCCAGTATCATCTCATTTACTTTGGACAGTACTGGAAAAATGTTCTCTTACCCTTGCTTATTTAGTCTCCATTATTTTTATTTTAATCCTGTGAAAGTAGAAAGAAATCAAGATGAGACAGTGAGCCTTCTTAACAGTGTTGATGTTGCATATCCATTGGCTGTCCCTAGAAATCCAGGAATAGTGCTGTAAAAATGCAAGTTATATTTAATAAAGATGAATGCAAAGTTATGTATCCTTGTGCTAAAATATTAAATAGAGCAAAACTGAAGGACACAACATCTAGTGAATGGACTCTGAATTGCATCTGAAATTAATGATAGTTCTTGTCTCAAATGTACTTTGTGGTATAAAACAGCAATGATGGTACATTAACTTCGAAGGGAGGAGGGCGAAGGTTCTGAAACAGTGTGAAATGTTTAATTGCACATGTATCAAAAGCAAATTTAACCATGGGCCCTGAAGAAATGGTTGGCAGTTTGAACTGTCACTTTTCAAAATCCTTGTCAAGGGATTATAGGCATACATGCTTATAGGCAACAAACAGAGGTTAAGCTCTGCTTAAAACGAAAAAACACCTGTGGAAAAAAACACAGGTTTTATTATTGGAAAAAGAAATAATTTTGGGTTTTTTGTTTTCTTCATCTCTAAAGGGAAAAAAAACCCCAACTTTTGTGTAAGATTGCAGATAAAATTTTAGTTGAAACAACTTGAAAACTGACCTAGGCACATCTATGGAAGGCATTTATACTGTATAATACAATCAAAATTAAGATAGATGTTTTTCTGCCCCTCCTTAAAGACTGCTGGTTTTTAAGAGTCCTCTGGAAATAATATTCTATCCTATAAGAACTGTATTTTATCTTCAGCATTCCTTTTCCTTTTAATGGTTTCTTTAAACCTCTATCTGACGTTGAGTGCCCTGTGTTTGTGTTGGCTTTGGTTGAAGGCATGGTACCTCTCAATTCCCAATCATGCTTTGCACAATGAACGTTTCATAGGCACATCTCAGTGTTAGATACGGCAACAGAAAACTCAATCTATTGTTTTCTGTACCTGTGATACTCAGTGTAATGTCTGACTACTTACACCATCCCAACTACACTTATCTCCTTACACCATCCAAATTTGAAGTTAAAAAAAAAAGAGTAAAATCAACAAATTATTTAGGTGTGGTGTGCCCTATTAGTTTCTCAGTATAGGTCAGGTACAACTGGCTAACTGTGACAAATGCACTTCTTTTGCATTCTTACTGTCAATTCAGTTAGACAGTTTTATGATAAATCAACTTTTTAAATTAGACTTCCACAGCTTAACACCAGCTGTTCTAGCATTAGTTCTCATCACTGGCCCTTGCTGTAATCAGTCTTTTCTGTTTCTGGCTGAATTTAAAATTTAAAAAAGAAGTAATGGTAGTAAGCAGTTCCATTGATAGCAATCAATCATCAAATAATATATTCAGAGCAAGTGTTATTTCTGATGAATATACTCTAAAGTAAAGCTTTATGAACCCTTCCTGGTTTTGCAGCAGGCCTCTTTCAGAGAGAAGGGGTTGCTGCTGATCTGAGATGCAAACAATACTAAAGAAATGCTTCAAACTGGGTAGACTCAGGAGTGCTGATTTTTCACTCCACACTGCCACTGAAAGCAAAGCAAGAGCTGCAAGTAGCAGTGGAGCTGCTCTCACATCTAGAGATGTAAGCTGCCCAATATTGTGAGTAGCACCCCTAACACCTTCACCCAAAACCTCTCAGGGAATGCAAATATACAAATAAGAGGTAAAGAGGGAACAGACTTAACAGGCACACATGGTAGTAGATTGGATCTGAGAAGGGAGACCAATAGCAGCCTCAGAAATCAAGGAATTGGTATGGGCTGAGAGGCTGCTGTGGCCAGCAAGTCTCGTTTCTTAAGTGTTACATCCGTTTAGTCTTAGCTTTCACACTGCCCTTGGCATTTGTTATGATTTTCCTTTAAGCAAAAGCCTCCTGTCTTCATTGTTACCAACAAGGATGGACAGTTAATTAGATTTTAAAGGCAGTTCCTTTTTGAAAGGAACCTAGTTGTGTCACTGTCAGCTAAAGGTGCTGTCAGGCTTTCCTGCTGCAGCACAAGCAGGTACTTTTAATGTAACAGCAGTATATTTATTTATACACACACACACATATATATATATATATATATATATTCTGGGTGTCTTAATTGTCAGGGCTTAGGCAGAGTTGTTAGCATTCTCTGTTTTGTCCTTGGCATCTTTGTTGAGTCTGGCAACAGGATTTATAGCTAGAGCCAGTTTTAGTATCTCTTAATCTTTCCATAATAGGGAAAGGATAAACACTGACAAAAGGGTACAACAGTATGTGTGAAATTAATTGCTAATTCTGTGATTTGGATACAAGTCAGCAAATTGGTCAATACCTCTGGTACTGTTTGTTTTCCTGGTGCATATCTGTGTGCCTGCAGATTGACTGTGTTTCAAAGCTGTGTTTTTAACCTGCTCTGAGTTTGCCTTTTGTGGGAAGCTCCAGCCCTTATGTGTTCAGTTTGGGTGTGGCTATTGCTGAAGACAGGCCCTTAGTCCTTGTTCTGGTTGGTCTTGCTTTGTCCCCTCAGTCTGAAGTATGGAAGTCTTAAAATATGTGGCGCTTTCTGTAAAGGTCAAACATAATGCTTTATAGGTTTAGTAGAAACCTCCTCCTGTTTTGGTGCTATTTTGACCTCTATACATGTACAAATACCATGCATCAAATAAGTTGATTGTGAGTTATAGCTTAGCTCAGCAGATAGAACAAAAATCAACTCATTAGGTTGGAGATTTTTTTGTCGTTGTTCAGAATCAATTAAGTATCTTACAAGTTGTACCTTTCTTATGAGTTAATCACATTATTTGGTAACTTGTAACATCAGATTTTGACATTAGCTAGCACACTTATTATTAATCTATATATAAATGTTTGGATTGGTGTTAAAAAGGCTTTTGGCATCTCAATATTTGATAAGCAAGTAGAGGTATGAAGGAATATACATGAAATAAGGCACTGTTCATACACTTTACTCTTTTGCTAATATCATATAAAAATACTGTTATTGGTAGTTATTTCTAAGAGAAGCTTAGAATTCCTACATGGAAGGGAAGTTAAGAATGTACTTTGAAGAGTATTGAAGTCTTACTTAAGACGTTGTGATTCAAAATTAGAACACATTTCATATGATTAGAGAAGAACAGTGCAGAAAAAAGTTCTTCTTCCAGATGGTATTTTGTCCCTCATTACCTACAGCAGCACATTTAAAAAAATTTTTTTTTTTTTTGTTTATAAGGTACAAACTAGTTTTTATTTTTATTTACTTATAGTTCTATTCCTCCCAAGTGAGCATAATACTCTGCAGGACTGGGTTTATTATGACTGTAAGGTTCTAATTTAATCAGATAATAAATTAATTTATCCCTAGAGTTATTAAAATAAAACAAATTTAGAAAGACACTTTTGCCTAGAATATTCTAATAAAGTTGTGTTGTGGTTTTATTGCATAAAATTATTTCAAGCAGACAGTTGAAAATGAACCCATCCTTTTTATTTTCATTTAGAGCTTAAAATATGTATTCTGTCTCTGAGTGGAGTCTTACTTCATCAGCTCCCAGTGATAGGGTAGAACTCTGAAACAGATCATATACTTGAAAATGTCAACCATAATGGGAAAAAGAAAACTCAAAAAAGAGAAAGTTGACCAGAGGTGCTATGAGGAGTCTTATGCTCTCCAGGTTCTTCAACAGCAGCCAGACCTGAGGTAGGAGCATCACGCTGCTCTCAGGAGTTTGTTCTTTGTCACTCACCTGCCATCCATCAATCATAAACCTCCAGATTAACAGCATCATGTTAGTTCTTTTTGCCAGCCTAAGATAAGTTTTTTTTATTACTGAAACTCTGCTGGAATGCTTTTCCTTCCTTTTTCCTTAACAGTCTGAAATATTAGAGGATCTAGTCTAAAACTTAATAAAGTTTTGCAGCAGGGGATACCACCTGTGTGTCCCTGCTTCTTCTGGTAAAGCCTTTTTCGCTCAGCTATTAAAAAATGCACTGTATATTTTTCCTCCCTCATTGCTTGTCAGTCAGACAAAAGGGATTAGTCAATGGTAACTTTTTCCACCAAAATTGGAATTTAAATCTCACATTGGTTGCTAAAGCAAATTTTTCAAATCTGTATTTTGTGTAGCAATGACTTTTTTTTTTTTTCATATACTTAAACCTTCAGTAATACATTAATACACTTTGAACAACTTCATTAAAACCTCATCTAACTTTGCAGTAAATGGCTTCACTATCTGGTATTAGAAGAAAGTCCGAGTCTGTGTTCTGATAAATAACTGTGATTCCTTGGTCCAGCTGGACTGTATCGTGAGTGGGGAAGATCGTTTGCCAGACAGTTTGAGCAGTGGGAAGCCTTTGGGAAACTGCTTTCTAGTGTGCATGACTTTAACATAATAGTATATTGTGTCATGCCCTGTTTGCCTTTGGAACAAAATCATTCTGCTTTTGCAAAAGGAACTGTAAGAGCTTGCTTCTTACAAAGGCCAAATCCATTTATAATCTAAATATGTGCTTAAATCGGTTTAGGAGGTCTAAAATCTTGGCTACAGTGTGACACTTCAGCTTTGTATCTCATGAGGACAGATGGTCAGTTAACTGACCTGAACTGAAATTGCAAGTATGGGGTCATTAACAGTGCAAGTTAATCATGGACAGTGCAAGTATCTGAATAGTATTAACCAAATATAGGTTTAAAAATTCTTAACTTTCAAAATAAAAAAAGCACCCAAACAAAACACCCTTAAAAAAAAAAAAAAGGAAAAAAAAAAAGCCAACAACAACAACAAAAAAAACCCACAAATCCCACCAATTTTTGTAAAGCAAACATTATGAACTTATACTGCACAAATGCTTTACTGTTCATCAGTGTAGTTTACATTTCAACAACCCTGGACTCATAGGAGGTCTTTCAGGTTTTGGGGGAGACTTCTTAAGCCTAACTTGACTCACTTGTCTGATAGAAATGCAATTTGTCTGCAAAGTGTTGTTATCTGTAGTTTGTGAGGCTATAAAAAAAAATGTTCTAAATTACCTGAGTAGTCTGTAGTGCACCAGTGTCATGCTTTTCTGACTCAAATTCAGCCTGGATTGAGGATAGGGTGGAATCTGCAGAGAGAAATTTTAAAAAACAGGTACATCTTTCCCTACCTTCAACACACACATGTGCAAAATCAGAATACATACTAGTAACCAAAAACAGACATTAATTTAAAAGAGTTATTAGATGTGCTTTATCCCTTTCAAACCAAATCTTTTGAATTGGCTTGTTAAACAACTTACTTTTTAGGCTGTGTTCAGAAAATGGAAATGAAGTTTTGGTCTGCAAAAGGGTTTCTTCAAAAAGTATATTTTTTAGTTCCCTTTCTTTATAGGAAGCCAATTGCACTAAGCTGAAGACATGTTAGGAGCTGCCACTCAATATTTGCTGTAAAAGTAGCATAAAAGTGTTTGACTAAGCTTGTTCATGTAAAAAAGACAGAGAGCACATGTGAAATATCTAAAACTCTGTGTGAATACAGTAATTGGTGTAATTGGTAATTCTTGTGTACAAGTATGGTTTGGATTCACATGCAGTAGTGTAGAGAGCAGCATGTTCACTAGATATATATTATTTTAATCTATCTCCACTACTTTTTATTTTGTTCCTAATGGAGCAAATGGTTCCTACACCGTAGCTGGCAAGTAATATTCGGAAGGCTAACCACTCCTATCAAGTTAGGGAAACAAGGTGCTTTTAGTAATTTTACAGTATGTGCACATAACCTGCTTTTCTGTTAATTTGGGACAGGAAAGGTAATCAGAATTCAAATTTGCTGAAAGTCACTGTGGGGACTTGCACTTAAAAGCCCTAAAACTTCCATATGTATATGCTATTCTGCCTCTAAAATGCTTCGCAAGTTTAATCACCAACTAGAATTGATTTTGCAGCTCAAATGGGACGAACACATGGCTGCAGCTTCTTGTCACATCTCCCTGTGAACGAAGCCACAGCAGGTTTTAATAGAGTGGAAAATACCTGAATGTGCCCAAAGTCTCCAAATTGTTTATATCTTAAGGACACTGACACTTCCACATGTGCAGAAAATTCAAAGGGTTTAATTGTAAACAAAGTGATCTGGTAGTTCAGCTCCTCAGTCTTTGTAGTATGTGGCAATAATGAAGTTGTCAGATGTGTTGATCTGATACAGCAACAAAGTTGATTTCCTGTAACATCTTGTCCTCTGCCTGTTTACTATTTTTTTTAAAGAATGGACCTAATTGAAAATGGTAAAGCCTTTCTTTATGCCTGAAAGCTATGTTAAACTTTGGCGAAAGCCAATGACCTTTAGTCCACTTGAAGTCATTATTAATTGTTCCTTGAGTAGTTTACAGAAACAGTTGGAGGCATAAACAGTGTGGCCTGTTAGCAGTTGGATTGTCTAACATTCTTTTTTCATCCAAAAGAGGATATTATTTGGTCAAGCCCTGATAAATCAATAACTTAATGCAGTTAGTTACACTTATTTAGTGCAGTTAATATTAAGAGCTTGTAGGAGTTTCTTAGTATTTACTTCTTTATTCCCCCATCAGCCATTAAAGAACATTCTCATTTTCCACATGAAAGCCTCAGGAGCAATTTCACAGCACAGACCCAACAAACTGAACACCACAAGATTAACTTACTATAATACCTTGCATTACTAGTTTGGTTCTGCCTTTAGGATTAAAATTTGCACTACCCTTCCCGAACAACCAAAACCAATTTAACTGCATCCCAAATGCTTCATAGAGAAACTCTGTTCAATTTCTTCCTTTCCTAGATTGCATGTTTAAAGTAATTTCTCCTAAATTAAATGTCATTTGGTTGTATTAGAATAATCAAGACAACCAGATTTTAATAAGCAAAGTTATTTTAGAGTAACATTGTTGAGACAGGTGTTAAAAAAAAACAAAAAAAAACAAAATAGCAACCAAAAAGCCCACAACACTTCCCCCTCCCCCCAACAAAAACCTGAAAACTCTCAAGGCTCAGAGAATGGAGGAAGTATCGTTATAAACATATAATCATATCCAAATATTCTACATTTTTTCAGACCTGCTGAAATACAAACTGGACAAACTGTTGTTCATTTTTTTAGGCCTAGTCCTAATAAGAGCTTTTAGTTTAAACAAGTTATTTTCAGTGTAGTAAAATAAATGCCAACGATGTATGGAAGCATAGAAAAAACACGGACAGGCTTTATGTGTTACTGAAAGTGGGACAGTTTTTATCAGATGGTCCAGATAATTAGAAAACGTTTTTTCTTCCAGAGAATCTTTTTATATGTAGTACAACTGATCAAAGATGGTGCATTTACAAAAGCTTCCTAACTTCATCTCATAAAATAACAGCCTGACTCATTATTACCTTTAAGTACTTTTCCTTATGTCACACCATTCTTTGGTGTTTTATTTGTTTCCAGATTTTTTCATAAATTTCTCAATCCCATTCTAAAATGACATGTTTTTCTAACCTGTATACCAAGGTTTCTTTTTTTTTTAGTTAACCATTGTGACTATTCACATCACATTAGCATGTTTGTTTCTACTGTGCTACTTTGATATTGGCAGGAGTCGGTTCAAAAGAACTCTGTGAAGTCTTCATTAGGGGACTGTGATACTCAGACTCTGGGAATTCAGCCAGAGGGAATCAATTGGTGAAATATTCAGAGGAAAAGTGCACTGCCTGTTTTAAAGTTGCAGACACCAGAGCAGACTGCTGAGCCACACAACCAGAGAGACTGGCTCTAGACTCAGTAGCTCTGTTCACTCAATCCTCTCTTATATCTTTAAGTCCTAAATGATGTTTGAACTTGGTTTTATCACCCATGGAGTATAATTATGATGTATTTTGGTTTCAAGGCAGGGCTTTCAAAATTTTGTTGAATGTTTATGTGTCTAGTGGAAGCAGGGAACGGGTGGGACCAGGGAACAGCTTGGTACCATGAATGGGTATAAACAGAGAATGCTTCCGGTCCCTGATGAAAATACTACATGTTGAAGCAGTCAAATGTGTACCTTTAAGGTCATTCCTGTTTAGGAAGAGTAGTAAAATATATCAAATGGCCAGTTGTTTATAAAATGTATTGCTAGAAACTTAGGTTTTCTCCTATTTTTGTCCTCTTCAGGATGCACGTTTCAATGCATGATGCCTAAATGACATCTTAGGATATGATAGTTATCACAGGATCGAGAAGTAATAATCCTACGTGAATGCTTTAACTGACTAAACAGAGTGCTGTAGATAGACTTATTAGTAACCTGATAAGCATGTAGGTAACTAATTGCAGTCACTTAATTACAAAATGTAAACATTAGCATTTGTCTCATAGTTATCTTTTAAATTAAGGGATTTCTCTCATCAACCTGGGACTAAGTGGAAGGAAAAGAAAACCCTTAACTCACTATCTGTATTTGTGTTTAATTTCATCTGTTTTAATCTTGTACTAAACACTGGTACTGCATATGCTGAAACCTACTTTCTTAGAAACACTTTCTTTAAAAGCTGTAGCAGATGCACACCAGAGTTCCCCTTTCCTTAGACACTGTTCTGTCTGGTTTTGCAATCCTCTCATATCTGGGATGCTCCTGGTTGTGGCCTATGTTTAAAACGGGAAATAGCCATGGTTGGCTGCAGGCCAAGAGGAAAGGTTTTGCTGTTTGGGGTTTTCTTTGTGATTTAATTTCAGCTCTGATTTATTCTCTTATCTGACAAAAGTCTCTGGGCACACATGCAGAAAGCATAATAATAAAAGTCCGTATGTTATCAGTTTGGTTTTGTTAAACGTGACTGAAACTGACAGCAGTAAGTTTCTTCTGTCATTTTCCATGCTACTCAGTGTCTCCAAATGTCTCCCAGTCCCTATAAACAGGCATTCCAGGTCTTGCAGGTTTTAAAAGACAAACACAAATGTTCTTAAAAGAAAGCCCTGAAAGAGCCAAGTTGTTTGACTTTTTTTCTTTTTTTTCTCTTTTTCTCTTCCTGACATGTTGTGTTTTCTGCTTTTGTCTCAGTTGCATCTCTGAGCTTTACCCTCCTGTCTGGATTGCTGTTCTAGCATCTGGAGAGAGCTAATATAATGGCATTTGAGTCATGGCCTATTTTCTTTACCAAAGACAATATCGGCTAAAAATGGTCTTGAGGCTATTTAGCCTTATCACATGCTTGGCAAAATAGCTTCTAATCATAGCCTAAGTAGACTTCCACGTAATAGTAAAAGAAAGAAGAAATGAAGAGCAGAAGCAATATTTCTGTTCCGTGGACAGATTTGGGGTTGAAGATACCTGGTACCACTCACAGATTGTTAGAGTAGTGCACCAGCATTCCAGTCTACTCTCCAGTAGGCTACACTTCTCTACATTGGCATTCTTTTTGTCCACCATACCTGCACTATCATGCATGTGCGTGATGGTACATGTTAGGGGATATGAACTGAAGCTTCTGTTTACTACTGCAGCAGTAGGAAGTACATGGACAGGGGTAGGTAATGAAAAGAGATCGTACACAGGAGTACAGTATAGGCATCTGAGTGAAAATCTGAATTATCAAAGTCTACATGATTTTTTTATTTGAACCCCATACCTCACTTTTATTCAGGCAGGATAGTTTGCCAAAACTTTTTTTCTGGGGATGATGCAGACTAAAATGGCAGAAGGTGGGGGGATCATGATTATAAGTTACCATTTTAAGCATATGCGCCTGCTCATGTGGCAAGTATTTCTTTCTAAACTGTCTTGTGTGTTGGTTTTGTGGGGTTTGAGTTTTTTGCTAGAGGTGCATGGATGGTGAGCTAGTTACATGATGAGATCTCTTCCCATTGTGCTTCAGTTGATCAGAAGCAGCTAAAAAGCTCTATTAAGCAAAATGGATGTTCCATGGAAGAAATTGCTGTGTTTGCCCTAGGTAAACTGAGGGACTGAATGGAAATGACCATGAGTCTGATACAGATGGGAGGAGAGATTTGTGTCTTTTTATTAAGATGTCATACAAAATATGGAAAAAGTTTGAGGACTACTGCACTATAATGAACTTGCTTTCAGAAATTTACTGAAAGCAGCTATTTACTGAGGATATCAGTTGCAGCCCTTTGGAACTGGGGGTCAATCAGAGCTGATTATTGCAAGCCCAGAATTAGGTTTCTCAATAACTTTGCAGCACTGCTGAGCACCTTCTGTTTAACCCTAAATTGCATTTATTAGGTTTGTGCAGACATTGGATGGATGGAGTCACTTCTCATTATTAAATGTGCTTTTTTTATAATCTTGCATCATCTCAGTTCTTTATTTAAAATGAAAATCAATATTCATGGTGCAGAGGGCTTTTTCTCCCCAACTCTTTAATAAATCTCTTAAGTACTTATTTTTCAAGTACCTTCAATGCAGGCAGTGATCATAAATACATCTACAACAGAGTCTTAGAGAAGTTCCTTTAAGATCTTTAAGACCTGAAGTTGTCATGATGGTTTTGCATCTTCCCAAAAGAGGAATATCTTACATATTAAAATAAAGTAACATTGCAGCATAGCAACTTTTTTTTTTTTAGTATGATGTAATAGATAAAAGAATAAAATGATAAAAGAACAGATTAAAAAAAAATATTGTTCAGTAAAGTAACATCTTACTAGTCCTTGTACAATGTTGCTATCAAGTAATTACAGAAATAATTACTGTAGTAATATCTTTAAATATTTTATAATAAGGATTTCAGGAGTCAAGTGAGAGTAAATTAAAGATAAATAACAAAGGACTTCAGTCATGTGTGCTGCCCAAATAATGCTCCATATGAGAACTGTGAATTTAAACCCTGCACAAACCAGGAAAATAACTTAAAAAAAAAAGCCAGTTGTGGAAATACTCCGTAATATACTTTGCTTTTGCATTACACTAATATTGGAATGCAAAAGAACTCTGTTTCTCTTAATGTATTTTTTTGTGGTTTGGTTTGTTTGTTTTCATCCTTTCTTTGCTTTTCTTGTTTGTTTTTGGTGATTGTTTGCTTTTTGGTTTTTTTTGTGTTTTTTTTTTTTATTAAAACTAGGAATACAGGAAACAATAAGCTAAAGCCATCTGGGAGTGCTTTATGCATATGTCTAAAAGTTAGGTGTCAAAACAATATTTTAAATGGTATACATTTAGATTAATTACTAAAAATATAATGAGAAAAAGAATGGCTTTTCCTATAGACAAAATTGAAATGCTTAGGCCCAGAAGTCTCTTTAATGAGTCAATCAAGATGGAGTTGTGACTGAAGGACTGTGTAAGACCATGCTACAGATGACCACAACAGGAAAAACTGAGGAAAGAAAGAATAGTATAGAATAAGATTTAAAAGTGGTATATGGGTAATACCACTGTGATGTTGACAGAAAACATCTCCATAATATTAATTTGAAAACCTTTGGGATGCTGTGGAAATAAATAGCTGTTGCAAATGTCTGCTTCCTGAGTCGTATCAGGAACAGCTTAAGCACAAATCTGGCTGAAGCAAAGCTAATGCAAATACCAACCTGAGTAAATAAGAAATAGTTGGTACACAAACATCTCCCTAATCTGGGAATTGAACCAATTACTACCAAAGAGACAGACATGATTTCAACAGCTTTTGTTCTAAAACGAAGCTGATTGACATGGGGAAATAGATTGGATCAACCTCAGCACAGAGGATAAAGCATTAAGGCAAAGATGTTAATAAAATTAGTCTAGGCTACTGATGTTTTCTTTTTATACAGACAGAATGGAGTCTTCAAGAAACATCAGGATATAAACGGTTTTGTAGGATAATAGCTTCACAGTCAGCTGTAACTAAGAAATTAAGTTCAGTATTAAGGGTTACTTCAGTGGAGGCTTTGTGCTTGCTGATTTCCTCTACTGGACCTGCTCAATTAGTAGCTTCCAGTGGCATCTCCTTCACAAATAATAGCATAAACTTCACAGGGCAAGATCAGAAAGTCTGTCTTCCAGCTGGTATGTGATTTTAGGGACTTGGTTGAGAATATGAAATGTGGCAAAGGGGTTCTGAAATGGGAATTAAAAATTGCTGACATCTCTGATAAAGAGAGACAAAGGTGCCAGACCAAACAGATAAAAATGTGGAGGAAAATGAGTAATAAATGCAAAGGTAGTGGAAGCAGCTGGTCTGGTCACAGACTGGAAGGTGGAGAAATTTCTCCTTGTACTTTACTGTAAGGCATTTGTAAATTAACAGCTGCATTAAAAAGAATAGGAAAGTCCTTGCTAAGCCTCCTAGGTTTTGTTATTAAAGACATGTGAAGGTTTTTCAACCTCCAACTTGGGGAAAGACAAGCTAGAAGTAAATCATCTGATCAGAAGAGCAGAGCACTTTTCTTAGTGTAAACAAAGAACACAGATCAATTTATACTACTCATCCTAAGACATCTGTTATTGCACACTGCTAGAAACAGAATATAAGATCTGGCCTGTTACAACAGGATTATTATGTTATTGAAAAGTTCACCATAACTTGTGTCACCCCCCCCAAATCTTAAGGCACAACAGAAAAAAAAACAACATTAAAACAGTAACAATGGGTTTATGGGAAAATACTTGAAGCACTGTGTACCCAAGAATGTTTTGAATATAAAACTCTGTCAATACAACCTAGGGTATTTCTTTTCAGTAGGATTTGAGACAAGTTGTCTTGAAGTCTGTATTGTCTCTACTTACATATTTGAAATTCTGTAAACATTCCTATTTTAATAGACTAGTTCCATGTACTAGTTACTGTGTTTCACAACTTAAACATTTTTAATTGCTTTTGTGTTTGCATTTTTTGTTTGGTTTTGGTTTGGGGATTGGCTTTTTTCCTTATTTATTTCCTTACTCTGCTGTTGGCAGATGACCAGTTTAATTCTTAAATCAAGTTCAACTCATGGCACAACTAATCTACTTTGTAACTTCAGAGAGAATGGCAGCATCCATACTTCAAGCACCTTTAAGCTATTCTAACTAACACTCTGTAATATCTGTAATAGGTGCAGAGACTGTAGATGTACTTGATATATGCAGAGTAACCAGAAAATCCACATGAAAGGAAACATGGGGGGCCTCTTCTAGTCTGCGTTTTGTGGTCTCTCAATTTGGTACAGAATTGTTCTCTTTTGAATTAAGTCATAATTTAACATTTTAAGAAAAAAAAAGGTGCTAAAGTTTCTGACCATGAAGAACTGGCTGTGTTGTCATACTAAATGAACTGATAACTGATGTATTGTCCGAGTCTGCAATAGTTGTTTGAGCTGAAAGCAGCAGATCTGCAAGAGGTGTGAAGTATGCTTTTTATAATCTTGGTCTCCCTTAGACTAAGCACTAAAGATAAATCCCAATTTTTGGTGCTGATGAAACATCTGCTCTTTCAAATCTGTTTTCAGGAACAATTTTTTGAATTGCTATTTTATTCTTCATTGTTGCCATAAATCTTAATAATGTAAATCAAATACAGGGTTAGAGTTTAATGTGACAGGCTTCCTTCCTCCCCTTTTATATATTTATATATTATCTACTTATATATTATCTATCTGTGACTGAAATATCTTGTGCTAAAGAGAAAGAGACTGGCCCAAAATGGCAACCAAAGAGATTGTCTGAATTTACCTCTAGATAGACACAGTAAAAGAAAAAGGAAAAAAGTGAGAGTTCAGGAAGAAAATTGAGAAGGCATTTGTCAGAGGTTTGTGCAAACTAGTGGTATGACTGATGACTAGATATACCATGCACTCGTGTTTGCACTTTCTGATGTTAAAAAATGCATGCTTTAAAAAATTTAGACATTTTCTGCATGGTGCATAATGAGTTTCTCAAGAAACTTGCTGCCACAACGTATAATTGAATTCAAGAACTTAATGGGTTTATGCTTGGTCTGTACCATTTTGAAAAACTTTCCTAATGTGGATTTTCATCATAAACATAAATAGGGGGCGGGGCTAGAATGGAATAGAATAGTACATTCTGCTTGATCAGTTTCAAAACTGCTGTTCTGATCAAATGTGGAATAATCTATACGAGTGGAAGGACTGTGAACTAATGTGTTAAGTTAGAAGGCTGAGCTGTAGATGTTACTTTTTTTATTTCCCCCAACACTTGGTTTTTCCACATTAAGGAACTGGAAAGAGAAAGGACTCGCATGAATTTAGTGTCAGAGACACAAAACAATCAGGAGCTGGTGTATGATCAGGACTCCCATTATTTCTGGACTAGCATCTGTAACTTTTGTTTCAGACTTCTGAGTTGGTCTGGGTAGGGTTTTGACTTTTTTCTCAAACAAAAAGGCTTGGTGTAACATTTCCCACTTGACTGTATAGTTTCATCTGCCAAGCACTACCCTGATCCTTGGGTTGGACAAGAGAAACCTTAATGTCATAGTTATTGTGTGCAAAAATAAGTGTCATGTAATCCCAGCAGTTTTGGTGTCTGTATTATCAGGGTGGCTGTTGAAGGCCTGGGTGAATGTGCTGATGTGATCACTATAGATGCAGGTACTTAAACTGTTCTAAAGTGCTTCAACCCTTTCAGCTCACGTCACGTTTGTGAGCTTCCTGTTGAAGTGAGCAGGGTGTGAGCAGTGTGATTTTTATTTTTCATATTCAATAGCATGTTTATAACTGTAAAAACACCTTGGGATTGAGAAAATGAAGTTATTTATAAGTTTTGGACTGAGAAAACAGCTTGAACTGGACTGTACTTGTTACTTCCTATGCCAATGTATTTTGGAATATTAAACTTGTTTGAGGTCAATATGATTTGAAGTAGGTTAGGTATTCAACTAAATATGGGCATGTTTAATAAGTTCTTTGCACATTACTTTCTAATTATGTTAAAAAAATCACCAAGGAAAGAATCATCAGCATACGGAATTGCTCATTACAGTCCTGGTTGTTTATTAAAGTTTGAGAAACACAAGTGTGTTCACAAAGTGGTGGAAATGTTTGCAGTGGTCTTTGCCTGGGAGCTAGATATCATAAACTTTATATAATTGGTATTGAGCATTAATTTGTGCTGTATTAATTGAATTTTCAGTGATTTGGGTACAGTATGAATCTTCCCCTATGCAGAACCAGGGAGCAGAAATTTCTAACTACTTTGTATGCATAAAGATGTGGTATGATTAAAAGTGTGAAATTATAGGCATACATTTCAGACAGTGCTAGAGAAGAAAAAACTTCCTCTTCCATTCTACCTGTTTATGGCTATTGCAAAACTATGGCCATGTACAATGAAGGAACATCAGAGTAATTCTTTACCAGTATGTGAGGCTGAAGGTTCTCATTTTCCTTCCTTCTCTATTTCCTTGGAACCTGGCAAAGCAATATGAGGCTTCTCCACTTGGGAGGAGTCTTTCTTCTCTTGGGGATGGACAGAAAAGCAAATTACTTTAACCATTTCCTGGGACAAAACCTGCTGAGGCAAGTCAAAGTGACTCTGTAGGACTCCAGGCAGGATATGGCCAAGCAGCTTTATTCCCATTTCTAGCCCATCACCCATTCTGTCTGTGCTAGAGCTGGGTTAAGTACCATTGGAGGACTGAGGGTGGGAGGAAAGGCAGGAGGGGCTCTTCCCACTCTGCTCCTTATTGTGCCCACTTCTCCAATAACAGCAGGAAAGAGACTCTGTCCCATTTCCAGCCCTTCTTTTTCCAGGCCACAGTAGTTCAGCCTTGCTGATTGTTTGCTGTGCAGAGAAGCCTTGAGCCAGCATTATCCTGGAAGGTTTATGATTGTGTTTTTTAAACTCCAGATTATCTCTTCATCTGCTGCAGTCTTGAGCAGACATCAAGAATTTGAAGACTCATCTGTGCTGTGCTCTGGCTCAGCATCTAGAATCTTTCTGTCATGCCAGTAGCGTGTCTGTCTTTACCAGTGGAAGTGCTTTTCTTATGAAGTGGAGAGATGTCATTGACAAGGGAGTTTGTTTAGCTCTTGCTCTTTAGGACAGTAAATGAGTGTCTGAGTGCAGGCTAATAAATGCCTGTTCCAGTGCTAAGGAAAGAGGTAATTTGTTTATTGCCAAGTTCAAAGTTCAGAGTTTGTAAATACTCCATGGTCAGCTGCTCCCTTCTTTTCTCTACACTGTGGCAACAGTGGTTTCTTCACTTGGTTCTAGTGATTGAATGTTTTCCAGAGTGTGGTCAGTTTGTCTTGCTCAAGGAGGATGGAAGTGACAGGAGGAAACCTTTTTTTTTCTTTAATCATGAGAAGGAATCACTCTCACCCTGCTGGTACTTGTACAAATGCTTTCTTCTGTCTTTCATCTCTTCTTTCCAATGCAAACCCTCAGTTTGATTTTAACTTCACTTAAGTTCCAACCTTGGCCTTCTGATTCCCCAGTAATTTACAATATATCCCTATTGGCACCATGTTTGGAAGATTACTTCTTTTTGCTGGTATTCAGGAGCATCTTCCTCTTCCTGATTCAAACTGGTATCACTTCTCTGGTGAAAAGAATAAATGCTTCCAGGAACTCTTCCACAGATATAAATTGTTCTGTAGCTGCCTGTACTGTCCTTGTCTTCAAGCATTACTCTGATATGTTCCTTCTCTTGAAACACAGCCCAGGAAATTGCTGGGAGTTTGTGGCGAAACTGATAAAGTTGTCCATGGTGATAAAAGGGCTTAGTAAAGGATTTCCTTTTTTCTTTCTCTTGCTATGATTACAGCTGTATTTATCTTATAGTTTTTGGTTCCTAACAGGATGACACAGTGTGACCAATTTGTGCTTTTACATCATGCAGAGATATAGGAAAACTTTTTGGAACAGAAAGCTTCTTTTTCAACATCCATTAAGCACCTAGTTCAAAGTTGAACAAGCATCTTCAGAGAGAGCATTTGGTAGTCCAGAGAAAATAGAGATTTTTAGGGTGTGTTTAGTGAAAGCCATGGGGGAACATTTTAGCGGAGTTTATCACTAACTAAATTAAAGATTGATAATTTAATTTTACTTCCAAAGAAAGACTGAGAGTTACATCCTTCCTCTCTGCCACTGGCTGGGAAAATTGCTCTTAATAAAAATAATATTCTGGTACTAGAGAAGTGTGTGCCACACAATACTCCTTTCACTTTGTTGATTAGAGAGCATCAGTGTACAGAAGCTACAGCAATACCATTAGGGCATGTACCTATGATAAGATAAATAGATATTCATGTTAACACTTCCTTTTCTGTATTCTCACAGAAAGAGTGCACTCAACAGAATGTCTCATGTTTCTTAGCCATGCACTTTACATCAGGAGGAGCCTCATAACTGTATGATCAGGATTTTTTTTTTTTTTTTTTCTGCTGTCAGACTAGAAGGAAGCATTTTTAAAAGCAGATGTCCATGCTATGTCTGCACCTGCAATGTTTTATCCTAGATGATTGTGTGGCATTTATCACCTCAAAAACTAATCTGCTCGAGTAGTGAATGTCATCAGACCCATTTCACAGATAATGAATCTGAACGGTGATGTAGTACAGTTCAGTTTCAGAAGTCAGCAGCTGATCTGTCATGTGGCAAGTTTACAGAGAAGCTGGAAGACACTGTGCAAAGGTGATCCTTCCAAGTAAGAGCTTTGTAAGCACTTACAGTCCTTACAATTCTTAATATGCTACTAAGGTAGAACTAACTTCAGCGTTGCCAAAACCACACTTGAGTTGCTAAATGGCGAGTTGTAAATAAAAAACATTTTCCCCTCTCTAGAATCAACGTAGTGTCCTCCTTAATGCTGCAATAATGAACAGTGTAGAGGTGGTGACACCAGCCTGTATTTGGACAGTGAATCACAGCCTAATTTACTGTGACTTCTTTGATTTCTGTAGTAAAACAGCTCCCTGAGATGTACAGGTAGGAGAATTTAAGGGGTTTTGATTCATTTGCTGCAGTTTGTGCTTATAGAGAACAGCTGGAAAACTTGAATTATGAGTGCTGCAAAAACAGGAGGGAAATTTAGTAAAAAAAAAAAAAAGCTTGCAATTAGCTTCGTGGCTACCTGAATAGTAAAAAAACAAA
>JAOEGS010017494.1:0-18865 GCA_025447755.1 Corythornis vintsioides | reverse complement strand
ATTTATATATATATTCAATTTTTATTATTTTAATTTTAATTAAAGATGTTCTAGTTTCCTTTTCTAATCACTAAGACTCCCTTATTCCCTTTCTCTTCCCCTTTGGGGAGGGAGGGGGGTTAACAGAGAGGGACTGTTATAGGTCTAAGGGCCTGCCCTGACTCTGTGGCTGTGACATGACCTAGAGTAATGAAGCCCTATGTTTGTGTGAGATGGGGCAGCTCATCAGCCCTTCTGCCTCCTCTTCCCACTTCTTGTTCACTCTGCATAGGAGAGAAAATTGGCCAGAGATTATGAGGGTGGTGGATGGATACTCAAATCTGTCCTTCTTCTTCCTCAAGTGAAGTTCTCCCTCTCATCTCCCCACATTTTTTTTTTCACTATTCCATCCCATCTCTTTATCTCAGAAAAAAACCCAACAAAACCAAACCAAATGAACCAACCAACCAAATTCAAGCCCAACCCTGCCCAAAAAACCCTTTACCTCTTTACCACTCTTCTGTAGGGAAATATCTTCGTCTCCGGAATGTCTCCATTTCATTTTTGTCTGATGCCTAGTTTTGAGACAAAGGGGTATCAGCCTATCTATCCATGTCAGTTGTGATCCTGATGGTCTTTTCTACTTGTAATGCATTGTTTAGATTTTTTAAATGAATTTGGGGAAGATCCAAATGCAACAGCAACGATGCCCCGAAAATATAAATAAATTTTATAAACTAATAAGTATTAGAACAACATTATTTAAACAGACAAAATAAAATACATATATATATGAATCTCTGAATCTCAAATACTACCTAAGCACAGAATGTGACTATTTAAATTATACAATTAATACATTGGAGAAAAGAAGGATATAAATACAGGTGACTATGTAGGAAGTTTTGACATCAAAAGGAGAAAAAACTACAAAGACTGACCCTAATCCTGAAGACATTGATTTGAGTAACTTAAATCTTTTCCTCTGTGCAGATTTTTTTCAGCATCTGAGGTTCTGAAACCAGAAATTTCTTTCTCTTTAAGAAGTCACCATAATTAAGTAATGAAAACTTTTTAATCTCTGCAAAAATGTGCTTGTAAATAGAGTAATACCATAAACATAGATGAATGCCCATTCATGCTGGACTTTTAGTAATAGAGTTTCACATCACCATCAGATTATTTGTTTCCATAAGATGCCTCATTTTTCTTACACAATTTAAGCAGCTCAAAGCATGAACATTATCTTGACCTAAAAGAAGAAAAAAAAAAATCAAACCAAAAACAAACCCTTTCCACATACAGAGCTTTGTCTTACTCTAGCAAAACTTCTCCATGAAAGAACTGATGTGCTTCAAACACCCCACTAATGGTACAGTAAATTGCATTTTCTCATTTGGAACATTGTAATAGATTTCTCTACAGAATGATTTATCATGCAACAATTAGGAACCCTAGGGAATTAGATGACCATTTTAAATTTTATCAGCTTGTTTCAATAAACTGTTAATGTGACCCTAATGTTTGGGAAGCACTTTAATATAATCAGATTTCAGTTGTTCAATCTACTGACATTAATGGCTACCTCATTAATCATAGGATTCTCACTGAGACCTCAGAGGCTGTGCTAAGTTCAGTGGACCAATTCTTACAATAATAACAACAGGCAATTTTCAACAGGGAAAAATTCTCACTTTAACTGCCAAAGTTGTTGTGTTTTTATGTCATTATCCAGGAGTTGACAAGGTCATTTAATAATCCCCCAAAGCCTGGAATAACAACAGTTTTGTGCAGTTCATCTTTATTCATAAATTGGTCAATTAAAAATGATATAGTCAGAAGAACTGCAATCTTTTGCTGTAAACAAACCGTGGCAACCTAAGGTGTAAAATGTGAGAGGAAGACTATGTAATAGACTATGTACAACTGGGTGTTATGGCTCAGAATATCTACTCAATGTACCCAGGCATAGTCATGTTTCCTGCTTGAAAGCCGTTGTATTCCATGGTGATGACTCTCACCTTGCTGAATAATTACTAATAAAGCTAAAATGATAAAATAAGGCATTGCAAGAACACTACGGTGACTTCCATGCCATCACAAAAAAATATTTCACTGTTCTTTCCAGCTATCTTGTTTTCCTGAGAAGACAATAAGAATAATACTAAAGGCTTTGTCACATTATCCTTTGATAAATTAGAGGCAATTCTGCTATCACATGTCCCTCTAGAGCGTGAAGAGGTAAGGTATTAGAATTTGTGTCAGAAGGTCTAAGGGCATTTTTATGACTGTCCTTATGAAGGCTTTGACCTTAGGTGTCCTTATAGAATATGTTAGGAAACATACAGTCATATTTCAGTGGAAATCCTGAAGATGTCTAGGTATGGTTGAAGGAACGTTGAGCTGTTTGCAAGGGCAAATAAACAGCCACCCTCTTGAATAGTTCTTTTCCTTCACTCAGAAAGTTAGCAAGAAGAAAGGAATGGGCATGGGATGTGAGGAGACATTCTAACATTTCTGATAAATTAAAACAGCAGCAAAATTTATCAGTATCATAAAAAGATTGAATTCAGCAGAAGAAGGAGTTTTCCCTTCTAGTTGCACAAGTGGGTTCAGCAGTTGAAAACCTGATTGTCAGCCTCTGATGGGCAGCAGAATGCTGTAACTTCCATTGCCTCCAAAAGAAAACACTTCTAATAAAGCATATATTAAAAATGAAAGAATCAATAATTACTCATAGCTCTAACACACAGCCTGAGAATGCCAAACAGCATTAAGCATTGAAACAGTTAATTAAAAAAATTATTTAATAGATCTTGGTTTCTTTATTGATAATACAATCTAACTTAAGTATATATAATTGTAAGTTCTTCACCTGACAGTAAGTATAGTTAATGTGTACCTAGTTTATCTGCTGAATTAATCTGTCCAAAACAGGAAAATGGTAGCAAGCCAAAAAGGGTATGTAGAGTATTGACATATTTATCGGATAGATTGCTAGTGCTTCAATAAAACTAGGTTTAGCACTTTAGAGAGTTGGTTCTCTAAGAGATTAGCAAGGATCAAGCATTTTGATTCCTAATTTGGTTGCTAATGAAGATAACAAAGTATCTTTTTCTAATACATATAAATACAGAAAGATGGCTTTGATCTTATCAGATAGAGTTGTTCAGAGTAGGAAATATTAGCAGAATTTTATATAGACTGGAAGGCAGCAATGTAAAACCAGAGGTGATTATTTATATAGCAACCAAGAAAGGGATAGAGAACACACAGATATGTTTTCAAGGTCAGTGAAAACAACAAGGAACAGTAAAGACCCCTAGATCACTATGTATATATCCTGGCTATCACAACCACTACATCAGGCACTGTCCTTAATATCTATCTTAAAGATAAGAGTTGGATTTCTTGCTACAAAGACTTCCTTTGAAAGATGCTCCAGTCCTGTTCTCAAATGGTTAGAAATCTTCTTGGTAATCTAATACAAATTATCCATGGTCAGTTTTGTCACTGTATTACACTTTTTATGAAAGTATTACCATTCACCTTTTATTATTTGACTAGCTTAAATATTCTGCTACCAGGCATTCCCATTCCTTTGTCATATATCCCATCAAACTTCAAATCTTTTAATTCACTGCCATACAAAATACTTTTTGTTTGCCTGAGCATCCAAAGCTTTTCACTGCCTAATTCAGATTAATTCTTCTGGAATATGGCTGATGAGCCTTGCAGAAAATAACCTAATATTGGGGTTCGGAGAGCTATTACAAATATAATGGAATACTGGAGTTTTAATTAGTATGGAAAAGCAGATTCTCATATGAAAAGACTGAAAGTTGCTGTTCTGAACTAGCCAGATTCACATACATGTGGTTATACTACAAATCGTACAAGGACAGCAATTAGAGAAAGTAAATTCAAGAGATAAGCTATTGTATGACAAGTTCTCAAAAGCTTATCTTCTAGTTCTGTATAGATTTTTTAGTTACCAGAATAAGTTCCATTAAAAAAACCCAAACAAACAAAAAATAACAAAAAAAAAAAACCCAAACAACAAATAACTGCTATAATTTAAAAGGTCAAATTTGAGAGAGTCAGGATTAGCAAAAGGGCAGATGTGCTGCTGTGACAGCTATCATTAGAAGCTAAATAAAAAGTTGGAAAGGTTCTGTAATTCTAGACCTTCCTATAATAAGCAAATGAAGGAACAAAAGGGAAGGAAAGAGCTTAATAGAGGTCACTGAGGTAGGAAAAAAAGAACTAGGAGAGAACGTAGCACAACAGGATGCACAGGAGATCAGAATGAAGACATGGGAAAATGAATGGCACTACAAGATTTGGAGAGGATGAGTCATTTTAATTTTGACTAAAATCCTTACAAAAAAAATTCAAGACATAAACTCTTAGGGATTATATATGTGGCCTTGGCTGATGGTCCAGTGCAGGAGTAACCTGATGTATGGCTTTAGTGTGAAATGTGACATTTTTAGTAGATTATATCGGCAGTGATCCATCATAGTGTAATACGTAAGATTACCCACTGGAACCCAGCCTTTTTGCTTCAGGTGATTTTATTTTTAGTTTGCGCAAGCACAGGCGATGCAATGGATCCAGGCTAATCTAGGGAGATTTGAACTAATGAAGAACCTTCCTTTTGGATTGTTGCTTGAGACAGAAGGGGAATTGTCAGTTGAGCATCTCACACTGAAAAGCTATGGCAGGCTTTAAGGGAACACTTAACTTCAGGACAGAGGTCTGGCTGTTTGCTCTCGATTTTGATGGTGAGGCAGAATAGTTAGGTTTGGTGTTTCAAGGGAGGATGGTGGTGTTTTGATGTAATTTAATTTGCTCTCTCTGAATGCCATTTGGGAATGAATGGCTTTGAACTCTTAATTGTATATTTTGTTTTTATCAGAGCACAGACCTGTCCTGTCCTTTCTCACTTCCCCCTCTTTTCTCCTGCATCCCTCAATTTACTGCTTTCTTCCTTCTCTTTTTTCCTTTCATCTTCCACCCTGACAATAAACAGTCTGGAGATGAATCCAGAGAGCAGAAATGGTTCTGATTCCCTTGTCACCCAATAAGGATCCCAATAAAACTTTAAAATGTCATCCAGTTCTTAGCTGTGTGGTATAGGGTCTGTCTCTAGTGAAGAAGAAAGCAAGGCAACATGATTACTCAAGGACAAGGACTTTCCTCAATTAATCTTCCGTACTAAAGGATGTACTCCCACATTAGCAGGAATGTTTTTGTACAAGGAAATGCGCACTAGGAATGGAAGAAGCAGCAGCTTGGGAAGAGGTGGATTTTGTGCAGAAAGGATGATGAAGATGCTGAGGATTAAGAGCCTGGTTGACTCTTGATGCACCAGGTATTTATGTCAGTAATTCTCATTAGGTTTAATGTGAATAACAGTCACAAATCCCTTGGGGATGGAGAGAACAGATTCCTTAATGTTTCCATGAGGAATACTTTGAAACCTTCATAAAACATTAATATTTAATGGAAAGGAAAACCTACTTTAATAAAACATGTTTACCACTATTATACTATCAGCAGTAGATATTTTACCTACTTGAGTATCATGTATAACATACCTGCATTGCCAGTATATATAGTAATGCTCAGTTTACTTCAGGCTATTAATCTGTTTATCTATTATTCGTTCATTTTACTGTAACCTCAAACTGGAGCGTTTTAACTAAGTAAGATAGAATGAATCTAATTTTACAGAAGTTTCTTTTCTCTCTCTAAGACCTTATTTCTGAATGTGGCTTCAAAGGCACATACCTGTACCAAAAAACTGCTGAGCTTGAAGCAATTGTTATTTAAGGTTTATTTTACTTCCTTAAGAAGGTCACAGTTAGGTTGGAATCCTTTGTTTTGGGCACTAAATAAATGCAGCAGGTTTTCAGAGGGGTAGTTTGTGACTTAAAAGGGGTGTCACAAGACACCTGATGTGCCCTAAGGTACTTCACCTGACTACTTCAGAAGGCCAAAATGTCCTGAAGGCTCTCTGCTTTATGTGCCATTCCTGTGTGGATGCTCTTACTACACCATGGCATGCAAAATGTCATTAAATGCCTATGTTCAGGCAACTTAATCCCATCTTTCAAATGCTTGTTGCTTCTAGAACACATTCTGGGATGTTTTGCTTCTGACTTCACACTTTTAATGTCCTCTGACAACAGAATGCTTAGGATGTTCATAAAACAAGGCACACAGCTCCTGAAAACTCAGGGTTGCATCTATATTCTACTGAAATAGATAGAAACAATTCAGAGGAGAGCAGGCAAAGCAAACTCTGCTCCATAAAAACCTTTCTCTGTCCTGTTACAATTATCTTCATATAAGCATATTCCAAGTCAAACTGATGAGTATCTATTTGATGATGAAATTTTACTTATTTTAGGTTGCTTTCAATTCACATGCATACATTTTAGAAATAAAGATAAAATCTATCAGGTTCCAGTGCAGCTGGGTAAATGCAGTTGTGTAATTTCCAGTGCTTTATATACATTTCAATGGTTGCTGGCATTTCAACCATTGAGAAACTAAGAGTAATACATACTTAGAGCTCAGATATCATGAGTAAAATCTGCCATACTTCTTGAGGAAATGTTAAAATCTTCAACATACATGTTCTCAACAAGTAAATAACACATTATAGGGATACATTATGACCAGATTATATCTATTAGTTACTTCTGTGCACCATGTAAATCTCCAGTTTCCCCTGGGAAATGAGAAAATCATTTCAGACTTCAATAACTAACAAACAGTTATTGCTCTGGGCAATAATAAAGCTGAATGCAATTACCTAAAGTGAAGTTAGCAGTGTAACAAATGAAATACAGATTTCTTCCTCTCCTCATATAAATGTAGCATCTCTTCATCACACATTACTGCATGGCATAATAGGGTCTTCTATACAGTGTATTGTAAGAACATCTTATTTGAGATTTAAAATATATGTGATTAAAACTTGTAAAAGTTACTTCTTATGACATCACTTGCATGATTAGTGCTGGAAAAATACTAATGGCTATGAAACTGCAGAAGTGCTCATTCTAGGAAAACAGATTTCAAAACAAGATTCTCTGATTCCAGTAGTACTCTTCACAGAGTTAAGAAAATTTACCCCAAAAAGGAAATTTCTGTTCATAAAATGCCTTTGATAATATTTTTTTCTCAAAACACGTTAGAGTTGCAAATGCATCATTTCAATCTTCATATTTATCCTATCTCCTGTCACATTAATTTATTATTTATTCTACTAATGTGAAAAATACATTCTGTTAACCATGAAAAAATAGTTTTATTTTAAGCAGATTTTTCAATGAAGTGTTTGAGACCTGAAATTCCTAGAAACTAGGACTTTTTTAAACTTAGCACTGGAATGTATAATATAAAATATATATGTTTTATACAGTATATACACAAATGTTTGTAGGATGAAGATTTTTGTGTACAACTTTGGAATTAATAATATTTTAAGAAAGTGTTTCTTATATTACTGTGCATTTTTTATACTTTATCCTAAAATGGTGTTGACATTTTGTAACAGCTCCTTGGAAGCTAATAACCCCTCTATCAAACTGCATCCACTATTTTGTTGTTGCAGGGTAGGTCTTTAGTGTTACATGCAGCTTATTTTCAGAAATGTTCAGGCATTTTTGTTGTGTATTTATAAGGTGCATCGTTCAACATAACATTAGTATTACTAGTATTGGTAATAATGTATTTACAAAACATGTTGCAGCAGTTCCAGTCAGATCTGGCTACCTTTCATTTGGGTAAATATTTTATGGGAATAAAGATATTGAGTCACTGGATGCTCTATGTAGATGAAAATTAAAAGATAGCTCATTTCACAATATTGAAAATATCAATTTTAGGTAATTTTAGCTTATATATAGATATTTCTGACACAAATCAATTTTTAAAAATTTTTATTTTTATAGTATCCATGCAGCCATTAAAGCAGGGCAGATTCAAGAGCTGTGATACGCAGCAGCTAGGATAAAACATTACAGCTGAAGCTGCATCATTTCGGTTCAGTATTTTCTCAGTTAACTAGACCGCTGCTTAACAATATTTTGTAAGGTTTGAGGAGTTCCACCTTGTTATTGCTCTGTCTGTTTTTGTACTTGCAAAACAGTGGGGATGCTCAACATGAATGCTGCACACTGTTATGAGTTTAAGATTAAATGTCCAAATGCTGGGTCTGATAATATTTAGACACAGCTTTCACAGGGGAGAATGAAATTCACAAAACTGTATCAAGGGGAATTAAGAAACTAATTACCTTACGTTTGTGGACTTGTGGCCAGCCAGGAACACGGGTTATGTCTGCACTTAAGTGCTCTGAAGTGCTGATAGAGAAATCATCACCATTATCCCTGAATTCAGGCTGTGGAAAGCTCCCATCTGCTTTTCCTGGCAGGTGATGCCAGGATCTTTCTAGGAAGGATCTTTCTGCCTTGTGTCACTCATTAGCCAAGGGAAGAGGTGTTTGGGGGGGCAGCCCCGCTAGGCAGAGCATGCCAGCCGCACAGCGAGGAAGCTGGCGACTGCGTGGCTGCAGAGCACTCGCCACTGTTGCTACAGTGTCCCCGGCACTGAAAAAGGACCAGCAGCAAACGTGGTCCAGAGAGCAGCCCCGAGGTCCCTCCTGCACTGTGCGTGGCCTGTTGTCACAACACATCCTATCCATGAGGCAAAGGCTGTCAAACTAAGAGACCTGTTTTCTAATTGTTAAATTGTCATTGAGCTGATAGTGAAATTTTGGCAGTCCATGTATGTTTGTGGGAAGAACTGCTAAAGTGTGACTTTCCTAGTAAAAAAACCAATAGAGTACAACAATATCTTAAAGATACTCAGAAGTAGGAAAAAAAGAATTTATTGTTGAAGATACACCTCTGATGAGGTTTTGCAGGGAATTACAACAGGACACACGCACTTTAAAATTTTTGTCAAAGCTTCACCTAAAAATAAAAATTCATGTTGATAATATACGAGAACAAGGTTGGCAGGTAGTAAATAACATTGAGGACAGATTTCATAATGGTAAGAATCTGTTGCTAATCTGCAACCATTAAACCACTTTTAAATTAAGCCAAACAAAGAATTACAAGTGATACCAACATAGGTGGGAGATTTTATTCTGAAAAACAATTATTTGAAACAGTTATGTGCACTGATTCCAAACAATTCAATGCAGTTTGCCCAAATAAATTTTTGACAAAGTACACACTCATTAGCTGGGTATAAAATCCTGCAATAATAGTCAAGGGTAATGACATGCTTTAATTCTGAATTTGTCACTGATGGAATTTTTTTTTTAATAACTCATGCACTTACATCATCTGTATTTTTTAAGTATTTTGAAAAATTAGACCACAGTAGACAGCTGTAAAAGTTATGTAACAGCTGAAGAAAATAGGTCTAAGAGTAAGAAATAACAGTAAAATTTCCCAAATCTCAGTAAGTACAGTTTTTTAAAAGAAGGGTTAGTCTGTGGTCTGATTACAGTGTATAAGAACCTTCATAGTGAAAAGCTGCTGAAGACTTCTCTGATAAATACAGAACAGATGGCAATAGCTGAAAGAGGGAATCAAATTCAAATGAAAAATTAGGAACTTTTTTTTGGCTGTTTTTTATTGGGTGTTTTTGTCTTTAAATATGAAGTTGATGAATTGAAGGAACAACCCACATCAGAAAAAAAAGTCTGATTCTCCATCTCTGGACATCCATAACAACTTTGCAGGCTATATAACACATTATGTTCAGACCCATGTCCCTGTGCTCAGCAAACCTCTGCATATCAGTTAATTGGGCAAGTTTTAATGGCACAAGATGACCATGAGATCAGATGAACTGACCTTTTTTTCTGAGTGTAAATTATGAATCTGGGCAATGTAGGCATAATTGTATAGGTGTCTACTTTCTCTGAAATACTTATAACCTTTCACAATGAGCAAGACAAAACTGCAGCAGCTATGCTTACTTTGGTCTGAATCATGTAATCATTTAACTGAAAAGTATTGTTACCTATCCATAAAATATATGAAATATATAAAAGTCTAACACTACCCACACAAAACAAACATTAACTTAGAATAAATACTTCTAAGTAGCCTTAACCGCTATCTATAATATAAATGCTACTCTGATGGCAGTACTATTAAAATAACATGAAATCTTTTTTTTTATAAAGAGATTAAAGCAGTATATATTCACTTGAGATGCAAATATATATATATATGTATATATTGTTTTACCATAAAGTATGGAATTTCTGGCTAAATTACAAATTCTCTGTCAGGAAGGAGCAAAAACAAGGTTACACCACAAGGCAGGTTGGTCAGGAGCTGCTAGCAGCCACAGGTCAGGCATTGCCCTCACCAGCAGGACCCAAACCCACAGCATCTGCACATGATGGGTAAAGGAGATAACTGGATGCACATGTACACTCAACAAGTTTGAGATAATGGTGTTATTGTCCATCATTTGTATGGATAGCTGTCTTTCCCATGGTGTGTATGCAGTTCTCATTGCTGGATTTCATCAGCCATTTTAAAATGCAATCCCTGGATATCATGGTATGTTTCTGGTAATCCTTGAAGCTAGTTTTACTTTTGATTGCTAGTAATTATTTTGTATAATCAAAAATGCTGTTGCTTTACTATTGAATCATTTAGAATTGTATTGAAAAGCATGGATCCCAGACAGATTATTGTGAATATGCCACTGCCCCATTGGTACAAAACCAGAATAATAGTTTCTATTTTTTTTTTTTCCTAGCCTTTATACAAGAAAAATAAATTTCCTTTTACTCCGTAGAAATGTTGCTGTTTTGGCTTTCCAGTTATAATATTTTGACCAGTTGTCCTTAGCCATCATTTTTAGGTGACTCTTCCAAAGAATTCCAAGAACTGTCAGAGGCATGACCCTCCTCCTCAAAAATGTTGTCTGCCCCCCTATGTGGCATCCATCTTGTCCTTTCTGCTGCTGTAGTTTCAGATGTTTTCCCTAGTCAAATATGCTAGTCTGCAGTTTCCAAGCTCCTCCCAGCTGCTCTTTGTGCCTTACTTCCATCTCTGTATAACTGTGATGCCACTGACCCTTTATCTTATAGGCCTGTAATGAAGATTACTTTTGTTTCTGATTCACTGAAATTTAAGAGATATGGATGACTATAAGTCATTTAAACTATTGAGAGAAGTCTATTATATACATATTACTTCATACATTCTTTATCTTCAGTTGGAATCAAGACATGCAAATATATATACAAAGCTAGTATTGAAGTGTGTCTGGATGATAGGGTGTCCAAATTCAGTTCATAAGAACAGACAATCTCTACCATACAGGAAATGTGGTAATATTGTAGAATATCAATAAGGTTTTGATTTTTTTGTTGTTGTTGTTCTGGAAGGTCCCTGAACAAATCACAGCTTACCTCTGTTTTCTAAAAAGGCTTGTTCCAAAGACCTTTGAAGCTTCCAATTGAATTGAAAAGCTTTGGATCAGGCCCTAAAGTAGTAAAGCCTTTGCTGAATGTCTATAGATAACCATTTAGTCAGTGCTGGTTTAAGAAAAGAAAAAGGAAATAAATTAAATGCATCTTCCAGTGACATAAGCCTCATGAAGAATTAACTAGGATAAGCACTTATTCTAGTTCCTGCACTGCCGATCTGAACAATACAGACAAAAATAATAATTAAAACATAACTTCATGCTGAGATGGAATTTTCAAGAGTGTCTACTGTGTTAAGCTTATGATTTTTCTAGTTTTGTATTTGTAAGCATAATTATGTCCCAGAGGCAACAGGAGCTAGTGCTTGTCAGCCCCATTTCCCCTTCCGGTAGAAGATTAATTTCTTTACACAGAAATCCAAAAGTTGATGCCAGAGCAATAATAATAATGTAAACAAGCCTTTTATTCTTTTAATCTGGAATGCATAATTTAATGGCGTAGTTGTATAAATAATGAAAACACCACATATACTTTAGACAATTAAGGGTAAACTGAAGGTAACATTTAATGTAGTATTGATTGACTGGATCAACAAAATGACGGCAGACATCTGTATGGATGATAGCAGTTAGGAAAATGCTACCAAGTCTATCAATACAGATTAAGTAGGGATGGGATGGAGCAGACCTGATGGCTCAGAGTACTGGTAATGGAATATGGCGCCTTTTACTTGCAGCACACTGACTCAAGCCAGTCTAGGTTGATGTGTGACTAAAAGTCATTACCATCTGATGGTTCTTCAGTGAAAACAGTTTGTCCTAATGGCAGGCTGTCTGTGTCACAAAATGCACCATCTATCATGACTGACACCGTGTTGAGATTTTCAGCTCGAAGGCTGGATGAAGTTCTCTTAGCATCCCTTCTACTTCTGCAGGAAACAGGGGTAAGGACAGCTATTCAGGGCTGTTCTGGTACAGACTATGCTACAGAGATTTTAGGAATGTCTGAATTTAGGGACTCTGGCCTCACACCAGCACACCAGTATCATCAAGTTATGGGAGCTACCCTGACACACTTAACTTTGGGATGGATTTGAGAGTGAGTTACATGTAGAAAAAAACAAAACAGGGTTTGTTAAAAAAGCCAAATCATGAATAAAAGTGCAGTGGAAGCCAGTATCCTCTGTTACTCAGAGGCTAGAAGCAACATATTAAAGCTGAGTAAAAAGAAGCTAGGATAGGAATAAAGGATTTCAACATGAAGGCAAAGGATTTCAACATCTGGCCCAGGGATGGGAGACACTGGAGACATGCAAATGAGGAACAGCATGGACAAAGGGATGAACTATGGAGATTATTTCTTTTGGCAGCATCACTGGTTGGATATGAGCAGAGTAAGACTATATGTGTCAAGGCCGGAAATGACATTGTTAGAAAATGACAGGAGTTGTAAAGAGAGTTTTTAGGTTTGTGGCTGGATGAGGAATACTGTACGTTATAGAAGTTCTGGGAGTAAGGTATTATCTGAAAGATTTAATGATAGTCTGAATATTAGCCCCAGTTAAATAGCCATTTTATTGGCAATATTCAGGATATGTACATCTTCTGGACATTCAGGTTCTGGATGAGAGATAAGGTAAAACTTTTACACAGAGCGGTGGTGAAAATTAATAGAAAAAAATAACATTATTTTATATATTCAAGCTTAATCTGGTGGTTAGATATACATGAGGAGACATCAGGTTAGACAGGAGACAAGTTGTTGCATTTGGGGAGTTATTTTTTTGCATGTTAATTTAACCTCTGTTGTCAAGTTGGAACAAAGATGTGGAGCATCATCTTCCAATCTTTTATCTACTGAACTCTAAAAGCTCAAGGACTCCTTCTAGGAACTCTGCAAAAGAGAAATAAGAAAAATAAGCCTATTCTCAGTAGGCTTAACTTCTAGTCAATTGTTTTTCACAAATTGTGAAGTTGAAAACCACTGAATAGAAGAAAAACAAAACGGGGCAGATTCTTACGAAATTGTCAGAGTAAGTTCAAGACCTTATGAGGACATGAAAATAAGGAAACCAGGAAAAGGCAGTCACTGAAAACAACAGCCAATACATTATCTTTAAAATTTTGTGAGATAAAATTAAAACAAAAAGAAAAGTAAATGTAAAAAACACTTTTGGGTTTTAAAATTCATCTGCTCAGGGGATATGGCACCAAAGGGTGTGGCCAGATCAGTAAAATATTCCTCTCTGATTTATGCACATTTATACACGTTTCACCTGCAGCTACATATTTAGTAATCATGTATTTTGTATATTTATACCTGTTAAGAGGTGGATTATAAATATCCTATGACACATATACTCCACTCAGGCTGCTGCTTATCCCACAAAATACAGGAAGCCTGTCAGTAGTACTTTCTGTCAATTAAACATGAACTGCCTGTCTGATGATGTGAAAGGGCTATTGCTTTCCTTACTGCACATCCACAGCATCAATTCTGATTCAAGTAAAAAAAAATAATGGTAAAAACTGAGCAAAGGCTGCGGAGGAGGTGACGATTAAATGCTCCACGACTGAACTTTCAACCTCCCCGCGGCGAGACACCTCAGGCCCGCAGGCCGGCGGGAGTGAGGCTCCCAGCGGCCAGGCCGGCGCTGTGGGGCCAAGACATCGTATCTCGAGGTTCTTCCCCGGGCCACCTGCGGGCGCAGCTGCTAAGGACTGCCGCAGGAGAGAGGGGCTGAGCAGTGATCCATCGCCGCAGGTGCCGTGGGACCCGCCCGGGACCCATCCGGCGGTCTCGGAGCCCCAGCCCTGCGCAGGCAGCTGCCCGGCCCGGCCCGGCCCGGCCCGGCCCGGCCCGGCGGGCGTGGGCGGGAGGCGGGGCGGCGAGGACGCTCGGGCAGGAGGCGGTGGCAGCCCCGCCACGAAGAGTACAGGAAGTCGGCCCGCCGAGAGAAGAGGGAGGAGGCAGGAGGCGGTGTTCTGCCACTCGGCCCGAGGTACCGCGCCGCTTCCCGGGGTGGGCGCGGGGCCACGGGCGCCAAGGCCGGCCGGCACCGACTGGCCTGCGGTTGTCACGGCAACCACCCCCTCGCGGCGGCGAGGCCGCGCAGCCCGCCGCTCCTCCAGCGCCGCCATTGGCCTGTGGGCAGCGTGCGTCCGCCCTGGTGCAGCGCTCGACCGGCCCGCTGCCCGCTGTGGACCGCCGCTGCCATTGGCCGGGAGAAAGCGCTCGCCTCCTCTATTGGCCGCAGCACGCTGCCAATTGGGGCGGTGCCGTCGCGCCCGGGTGCCGCCCTCGGAACGTGGGCGGAGGGGCCGGGAGGGGTCAGCGGTCGTGGCCGGCGCGGCCATTTTGGGTGTGGGCAAGAGGAGTCCGCGTGCGATTTATTTCCGGCTGTGGCGTGTGCTGTGACCGGGAATGGGTGGTGTCCTGCAGGGCCGGGATTGACGGTGCCACCTCACGTCGTACTGAGGGTTCCTCGGCCGCCTGGCCGGTTTCCCGGTACCCGGAGGTGATGTCAGGCTGATCCTTGAGCGGGCCGCGACAGTATGATTTGGAGGGAAATAGCCCCTTATTAGGGGCTCTTACTGGCGAGGGCTGCGCTCGGTGCCTGCCGCGGGGGCCGCCAGGCTGACTGAGCGGGCAGCAACTTGGAGTGCCTCGAAAACTTAACGGCTTTCCTTCGTGTGCTGCGGGGTTTCTGGGTATATGTCAGCTAAAGGGCACCGCATACGTAGCGAGATGAGGACATGTTGGAGCCACTTGCCATGTGTGTGTGGCAGGGCTCTCCACCGCCTACTGTGCCCCTATAGTAAATCTAACACAACGTGGGCTGCTTGAGCTGGCTGTGTTTACTTTGAAGGTGTGATGTGTTCTCGGTATATTGGACTCCTTTGTGTTTTCTGCAGAGTACACTGGTCACGCTTACACTCGGAAAAACCTAGACAGAAGTACGGGAGCCACAGTATTTGAAATGTGAAGTATATGTGTGGCTCTTAAGCAGCTGTGCCTCACATCAGCCTACACAGTTAGAAGGACAGATCACAGCCTTTTTTAAAAGAGCTTATGGTATATATGAGATGTATGTACAGCACACATATTTGCACCCAGCAACTCAATTACTTGTCATATAGGATCGAGGTTCTTTGCTGCTGGGGACCAGGCTCATTCCTAACAAGCTAGTCTGAATGGAAGAGTGCATTTTGCTGAAGACATGCTGACATTCTTCCAGCTTTTGCTGCTGATGTGTGACTTCTATAGTGGAATACTGTAGAAAGTGATGTTTACGGGATACACAAGGATCTAGAAGTATGGGGGAAATTAAATTGTAAGTACTGCTGTTTGGTACGTCTTACTTGGCTGAATCACTTCACCTCTGGGTACAAAATGAGCTAGGGACAAACTTTGTTTTTCAGAAAATAGGTTGTCTCCTCACTAAGGAAAAATTTGGCAGATGCTTTTGTTGACATTATTATCTTTGGTCATGAATTAGTACAATTTATTCTTCTAGGACTTGTTTTCTGTCTTTGTGGAAGCCATGAAGATGTAAACCTATTTCAGGTCAGTACTGTGTGAGCACAAATGCAAGAAGCGTTGACTTTCAAATAAATTAATCACACCAACACAAATAGTTGTCACATTTTTTTAGGAAAGGACAATCACGTTGTTAGTCTTGTTTCAATATGTAAATCCTTTTGTCAGTTGTTTTATAATTCTATAATTTATAGTCTTCTAGCTGGAGCTGTTTGAGCAGGGGTAGATGAGCCCAAGAAGCCCCTTCCAACATTAACTATTGTCAAATTCTGTTTTTTTTGTTTCTTACATAGCTTTAAAAATCTTTAAAAAGAACCCAAATATCAAGATCAATTATAGTTAATCATGGTTGGAATTTTAGAGTTTCCATGAGATTTTTCTCATAATTAGGAAATTCTTAGTTCTGTTTTCCCTTGGGGTATTTCCATATTAATCTATATTTTTCTTTAGACAACAGAAGCTGTGAATTGTAGATGAGGGTAGGATACTTTGGAAAGTCTTCATATGTTGCTAAAAGAGGCTAATGTTACAGAATGGGGTTACATGGTAAAAAAACTGACACCAGTTTAAGATCATGTTGGAGAGCTGAGTTACTTTAAGTGCTTATTCTTTATAAGTAAATTGTTATGTTTATGCATTATGAGAGACATAAAGAGAAGGAAGTATAGATGGTTGTAAAGTGTAGACAAAGAAGCTAATGATTTCTGTTCATAGTAGCAGTCTCCCTGAAGCCTCTGCCTCTCTTTATGATCCCGCTATTGCAGTACTAGACACAGGAATGCAAAGGTACATGTTTTCTGATGCAAACTGCTTTAATTTTTTCTACTCTTGTAGGTTTTTTCATTTGATTGCAAATTTGTTTGTTTGTTTGTTTGTTTTTTTATTGGGGAAAAAGAAAGTGAAGATATTTACAGAATACATACAATCTGATAATTTTTTAAAATATTAAAACGAAGTGCTTTTCAGTGAATGGCTATCCTCATTTCAAATGAAGTCTGCAATGATTAAATATTAAAATGATCAATGGTTTAAATTAATATACAATCTTTTCAGGAGATTATTACAAAGATTAACATTTTTAATGTTTTAATACTTCCATAGTTTATCAATCATGAGTACAGTGAAACTGTTTTTAGTTACCTAGCTGATGATCTCATATATCATTGCAGCATTATGCACAATATAAACATTATGGTGTCACTGGTAGAGGTGATGAAGCTACACAAGTTATGTTACAGGTCTTTAATAATCAGTTTTAGTCTTGAACGTTTTTTTTTGACACACAGAATAAGCAGGAAATTATTTCTTTATTTATTTCCTTTTGAAAAGAAGATTAGAAGGGCTCCAGAAAAACTGTGGTGTTTCCACTTTGAAAGGAACTGTTTCATGTAATGACAAATATAGATGGTCGCTGGTACTCCTACAGAAGAAGAAGCACTTGCATGTGTTCTTCCAAGTAGGATTTACATTAATGAAGCTTTAATATCCCCAAATAATCTGCAACAGACTATGTTTCCTGATCCGTTTTTACTCATTAGAATTGAAGCTCATGGGGTAAAATGTCAAGGCACACCAGGTTCTTTTGTATCACTAGCTGGGTATAGGTATCCCTATAATTCAGTCAGTTAGGTAAACACTTCAGGCATTCTTGACATGGACAGTACTAATCCCTTTGTTTCTCATTTCTTCTGCATTTTTTTTTTTTTTTCAGGCTAAAAATCAGCATGAGTTGTTTTTAATTTTGATTTTGCTTCTCTAAGCACATATTGCAGTGGTAAAATAGAGCTTTCTACAGTATATCTTATCGTGTCCTCGGACTTTTTGCCGTATTAAATATGATAATTTATACATCAACAAAATACCGTTTACTTGTGTGTTGTGATTGTTCTTGGCATTGTCCTTCTTCCAGTGTGTTTTACCATCAGAAACGACAGAATTGGAAAGACACAGTGTGATGAATTAATTGATGTAAGCTCAATTGCAGGTGTAAAGAAGGATGGGAGATAGGAGAGAAAGAGCAAAATTGAAATCCAGGAATATGAGATGGTGACGTGAATAAATGTGGAAAGACAGCAGAAGCTTACAGTGAAGTCACTTATACCAGAAGGGGCAAGTATGAGGGAATGAAAGCACAAAGGTTAGCAGTAGGTTAATGTCCAGAATGCTACTGGGAAGTTAAAATCCAGAGGGCAAGTTGAAGTGAACTGTTTTGTGCATGTTTGTTGTCAGCTACTTTTTGCCAGCTACAGATGTTTATTCTTAAGACAACAAAAAATTGAGTTACACCTCCTGTATTTGGTTGCCTCTAGACATAAAGCCAAATTTCATAGAATCACAGAATGTTTAGGGTTGGAAGGGACCTCCAGAGGTCATCTAGTCCAGCCCCTAGTTGACACCCTCAACTAGACCAGGCTGATCAGAGCCTTGTCCAACCTCACCTTGAATATATGGTGCCTCAACCACCTCTCTGAGAAGCCTATCCCACTGATCTGCCACCCTCAAGCTAAAGTACTCTTTCCTGATATCTAGTGTAAATCTACTCTAATTTAAACCCATTACCACTTCTACTTTCACTAGAGGCCCTTGTAAACAGCCCCGCCCCAGCCTTTGTATAGGCCCCCTTCAGGTACTGGAAGGTGGCTAATAAGGTCTCCCTGGAGCCTTCTCCAGGCTGAACAACACCAGCTCCTTCAGCCTGTCCTCATAAGGGAGGTGTTTCAAGCCCCCTGATCATCTTTGTTGCCCTTCTCTGGACCCGCTCCATCAGGTCCATGCCTTTCCCATGTTGAGGGCTCCAGAACTGGATGCAATACTCCAGGTGAGGTCTCACCAGAGCAGAGTAGAGGGGCAGAATCACTT
>JAOEGS010017493.1:0-26854 GCA_025447755.1 Corythornis vintsioides | reverse complement strand
TATACATATATAAATATATAAAATATATTTTTTGATATATACATATGTATATAAATATGTATATTTTGATATATACATATATAAATATATAAAAGAGTGGCTATGACAGGGACCAGGCTGCACCAGCCATGAGGGGAAGGAAATCTCAGTATAGTGGGTAAAATTAGGACTACACTGTGGCTGCTTGGAGTCTTGTTCAAGCACATTCATATGAAGAATGTTTAAAAACTAACAGTTGTGACTGAAATGCTCACTCCTGCCTTGATTTTCATCTAACCAGGATGTTAATTTTAGAAGACTAGACTACATTTGTTACCAGTTTGGGAAAAATGCTGCCTTCATGTGCAGAAGGTTGTATTTATGGTGCAGTTGGGTGCTACCCCTGGAGCAAGCATTATCTTCTTAATAATAACATCAGTAATCAACCCTAAAAAGAAACCTGCAGCTGCAGGGTGGAGAACTTCAGAGAAGGTAATGGTGGCTAAGCACCTTGCAGTCTCATTCTTTATTCTGATACTAAGTAGATCAGAACCATGAATAATTAATTCATCAAATTAATCTGATCTTGAAGCACAGTTATTTATATTTGTTTCAATTCCTGGCAATGAGAGAAATAGTGTTGTCATAGAATAGACTTTCAAAGCAAATGAAGACTAAAGCCCTACAGGACAACTGGGAGGTGTACAAGGTTTTACAAGGTGTGTAGGCTTTTCTTCCCAGCTTCAACTATAAAAAGCATCTGAGCTTTTGATGCACTACATTAATGAAAAGCAAAGATAAAAATCAACTGTGTCCTGCTTGTATTGAAGGGTCAGCAATGTAGCCCTGGCTAATGTGAATCTTCTCCACTCACCCCTTATAGAAATCACTTTACTAAAAGGAGAGGTTTTATATCTCCTTGGGAGGCTGATGAGCACTCACTCTGCATCACTTCTGACAGTGCAAACCAACAAGGGACAGGCCACCACCTCAGCTCACATGTCCAAGTACAGTGCATGGAACTAAGGGCTCCCCTGGTCAGACATCCATCAGATTTGCATGCTGATGGAATTGAGTTCAATATTACAGTTGATAATTTCCCCCATCTCTACCTAAACATCATCTAAAGTAAACTTCTTTTCCTCAGGACAGACCAACACGCTGCAAATATAAAAAAAATCATTAAGCTCTATTGAATATTTCTATTTTAACAGAAATGAAACATATATTTTTTAAGCCTTAAATATTGAGAAAATAGGGATTATTATTCTTTTTCTTATTCCTGATTTCTAGTCTCCAGAAACAGATTATATTTACTGATTTTTGTTCTTACAATTGCCCATACTATTGAATCAATTATCTTTTTATTGTTATTTTCAATGCACTTAGGCTGGACTTATCTAATTAAGGAAGAATTTTTAAATATTTCAAATGAATTTATTTTTCATTCTTTATCTGTGGTTTTTTTTCCATAACTTACAGGTGTTACAGGCTAATGAAAGGATATAAATCACAGATTATATTCTAGAAAGATAACATGAAGTAAAAAAAGGCCGATTCTGATAGCCAAAATACTTGGAATGAGTCGTTAATGATTGTCTTGCACTGAGATCTCAGCCATGACTCCCGCAGCACAGGTACAGGAATATGATCACATAAACTCTAAAATCTACGTCAGTTTGAGAGATTTTCAGAACAACAAAGCCTAGTGCCTGTGACTCCTTTTGATTTGTGATTGCTGTTTGTATCTCCTACAGGCGATCTTCAGAGTGCTTATAAAGACTCCAGCTGAGAAGATACTAAATCCAACTACTCCCCTCTTATCTACCCTCTTTTATTCACCCAGATCTTATTGATTTCAGTAGGAGCACTACTTGTGCATGTATGTGAATGCCTGTGTGGATTAATATGAATGAACAACATTTTCATATCACAGGATTTCTCTGTATTTTCCCCTCAGGATTTTTCAATGGGCTTTACTGAAGTGAAGGGAACTTTGACCTCTGTAGTCATTATGGCTAATAAGAAAACAGGAGAGAGGTTTATTGATTCACATCTCAGAGGGGCATGGTCTCAGTTGTCATGCTGCTGCTGCAGTGTATTTCTGGGGGAATGCTTTTAGAAGTGCTATCAGTAGAACTTAATAATAATTCTGAACTGTCATGTTCACTAAAGCTACAGAAAGCCTGACCTTTAATCAAGAAGAAGGAGCATCACAAACCATCACTCCATTGTAGAGATAATGTGCAATTCCCAGTACTGCATAATACTGAAGCTTCAGCTCTTTGACGATTGTGAAACTTGTTTTTCACCGAGTTACCTACTGTTGCAATGTTTTCTATTCTTAGTTACTAATACAATACCATCATATTTACAAAGAAAGAAAAGTGAGGTAATCTTACCAAAATTCTGAATTTAAAGGATTTTTATAAATATGTCTGTCTATGGAGGGGTATTTTTCAAGTGTTCAGTTTTAACTCTTACCAGATTACTGAGATAACTCCTGTCTACTGATCATCTAATCTGGTGGGTTTAGCCATCCCTTAATCTAAGGCAAAGATATCTGCCAGGCCTGTCTTCATTTTATGTTCATTCTTGGCTATCATCATTCATCTATCTCAGCACTCAGAAGTCTCCAATTCAATTTATAAATGTATTCATTTTTAGTTATGACAGGTCACAGAATCATAGAACCATAGAATGGTGGGCGTTGGAAGGGACCTCTAGAGATCATCAAGTCCAGCCCCCCTGCCAAAAGCAGGATCTTCTAGTCACAGGAGAAAAACACGGGTGTCAGGCAAGGCAAGAGACAGTTGAAATGAGCTTGATCCCTCTCTTAATTGCTGTTCTCCTTTTCCTTTCTGTGACTGACCTTAGGGTTGTTCTGATCCTGTGTTTTCACACGCACTGCTGACTACATGAATGTATGCCTTGAGTGCCAACAGCCCCAGACAAAAAAAGCTGTGTTGATAAATGAAGGACATTATTTTAATTAGCTATATAATTGTTCTTTCCACTTCAATCTGTAGTAGGGTTGGTTTTACATTTTACCAGTTTCTGGGGGAAAAAAAACCAAAACAGGTTTTGCTTCATTTTTGAATTAAGGAAGTCACATATATTGAAAAATGGAATTTTCTTCTAAAGATATCTCTTCATGTCTATACATGGCTTAAGCCACTATATTGGTCAAAATCTGATTTTGATTTTCAGTTGATTTGATAGATAAGACAACATGATTAAGTCTTCTGTGAAAAAGTTATCATTGCTAGACATATCAAGGACATAAACATCCAACAATGCAGTTGTCATATTAAATTCTAGCTCATTCTACCAAGAGCTGGACTGGTTACACAGCACCCATAATAAGAATCCAGGAAAGATTATCTGCATGTATCAAATCAGCTGTGATCAGTTCAATATTTGAATACATGATTGTATGAGTAAAAAGTACTATTGAAATTATTTTAGTGCTATTATCCTTTACTTGGAGTTTATTAAGCATTACATGCAAAGGCCACATGATGCTGTCTGGGCCCAGAGCTTACTGCTGGGGAGTGGTTGCTCCATTGCTGTGGAGAGGGCTGCTCCAGTGAGGAGAGCTGCAGTGGGAGAGCAGGGCTGGCAGGACACCATCCCACTATGTCAAACAAGGGAAGAAGGATATCAGAAGGGAAGACACAGTGTAGCTGTATTTAAGCTCCAGTCTTTTACTTTGGTCTTCTACTGGACTTTGCTACGGATTCTCCGTGCCAGGCTTGTCTAGCTCATCCTTCACCCCCTGGCTCACCTTATTCTTTGTGAAGCAGCCCATACCTGTTGCTGTCTGTCAGATTTTATTTCAGAAAATACTGCCTGCTGGTTTTGTTTATTATATAGTACTACTGTTCAGAAGAGTCATAATCCAAAAAAGAGATTAGGTATGAGGACACTCATCCTGGGAGCAGAAAATAAGTTATGTTTTTCTCCTTACAAATGCAACCTCACACCAGGTGACTGTCATACTTAGTCTTGCAGAAGTTCTCTCCATCTGTCTAATGAATATTTAATCACCTTTCTGTGGACCACTGAATGTTTAATTTAATTTTAGTACACACGTTTCACCCATGTCTGCTGAAAATTTAATACAGGAATAGTCTTCCTAACAGGAACTTCAACTTCATGAAGCCTTCTTTCTGTCTCTTAAGTCCTCAAGGTGAGTGTTTTAACCTCAAGGTAACCCCATATTAAGAACATTTTGTGGGCTGCTGGATGGTAAAAGTTTGAATTTCCTCAGGAAGTAAAGGGAATTAAAACCACATAAATCAATTCCTGAGTGAGTGCTCTAGCCGAGGCTATTACATGAAATGGAGTTGCTATCACCACTTCTGGAGGTATTTTAAAAGAATGCTCTGTCCACAATTGCACTTTGGGAAAAGACTAATTCTATCCTGTACTCTAGGAGTGTTTTAAAAGTGTCTGTGAACAGGAGATCCTGAGAGGTTTTTAGTAGAAGCAAGTTTTTATTATTAGATGTACAGGCAAATGCCTTATGTCTTGATATAGTGCATCTTGGAGAAGCATAAAGCAGAGTAAGATTTGAAGGACAAGGAAAGAGCACAACCCAAGGAATCTAAGATCTGAAGGAACAGTGTCTGCCTCACTTCCTTCTGGATTTTCCCCTCAGGCTTGCTGATGATTCATGTGACTGCTGCTGCTTTTCTTTCCTCTGCCTCATGTCACTGTTAAGGAAGGCTATCACATGCAATAACCAGTCTGCTCTATGCAGTGTCTCCTATCCTAAACAGTTAATAACAGGTATTAGCCCACCCAAAGTGGTGCCCGTGACAGGAGAAGAGCTCCTGCATTTGGCTGTCAGGTTAAGAAGGAAGACACTTAAAATTGCTTGAACCAAACCTATTCTGAATTTTCTAAGTCCTTAGATGTGACAGGCATTTTCTTCAAAAGTAGTACTGCTTAACACAGCTACGGTTTCAACTTCCATCCTATATGCAGCAGGTATGTTTTAAAGGCTTTTCTGGATGGGGATAAGAAAGATTTGACTATCTGATGTCCCATGCATTTCTCTTTGGTCAATAGTGAAAAGAAACAAGAAAAAGCCAAACTTTCAGGCAGCTTCATATGTCTGCCATCTTACCTCCTCACCCGGATGGTATCATTGGATGGGAATGCAGATCAAGGCATTCTTAACATCCATATGACCCCTGGGATGAATCAAAGCTTCCACAACCTCTAGCAATTTACACTCTCAAGGAAACAGCATCGTTTCTAATCTGGGAGAAGTTATTCTGACTAGAAAATGTTGGGTTTTTTTATGAAGATGTGTTCCTTAAATTAAACTACATTTTAAGTCCACAAAGAAAAATGTTTTCAGAGTCCTGAGTCTTGTTTTTAAAAGGAATGAAAGTCATAAACAAACAACCAGCTGTTACTTGTTTCCTACTATATTTTGGTGCATGAATTGCTCTTTCTCCACTGTGACTATTACACCAATTTATGATCTCATTTCAGTTTTATTTCTTCCACCAGCACTTAAAGAAAGTTTTTCAATTCAATACTTTCAGTTATTGACATATACATTCTCTTTCCCAGCAATAGCTCATTTTAAAAGGACAATTTAGTCCAATATTCTTCTTAATATTCTATAGAAAAGAAACCTGCAAAAATAAATACAAATAAATAAAACTGTAATATATGTATAGGTAACCTTAAGATATTGGAAACTTGTTGTTATTGGATTTTAAGAATACTTACAATTACATTTCTATATATGCTGAGAATATCTCATGTTCCATTTGCTACTAATTAAATGTTCACTTTCATTAACTTGTACTTCATCTTTTGTTCAATGACAGACATTGAAAATGTTGAAGAGAAGAATTAGACTTGGCAACTCTAGATGTAATTAAGGGTCTGGAATTATATCCACAGTCTAGAAATCTGTATTGTTTTAGCATTCTGCATTTTGTTTGGTATTATCCAAAATCTGAAAGACACGGGTGTTATGAAATTGTTGCAAATCATAAAGCATATGTCAGCAATATTTAATGACAACAAAGGATGAAGAACACCTATATATTGTTCTATGGCAATTGCTTAGAGTTGATTAGGCAGAAACATTCCCTTCTACTGTTAAAAGATGTGGAGATACAGTTTGGGATGATACAAACATAGGTTTGCATATCTGCTCCCTCATATCTCTGTTTATTCCTGAAGAGATGAAAATAGTTTATTTTTGTTGCTAACATACAATGATCTCACATGTAAATCCAATCATAGATTTACATTTTTTAGAATCCTTCCCACTGGACAGCAATATAGTAACAGCACAAGCCAGAATAGAGGACTCTGACATGCCAAAGATATACCTGTGTAGTTACACTGTTAACACAGGATAAGAAAATGGCATAATTTTCATTCTTTCAACTTCCTGACACTATGTGTCAGTGAGACCTGTCCTTTTGGTAGTTTACATCCTCCTGCAATTTCATGATTAATGGTTTTTATGGCACTGTCAGCTGTCTGAGAAAAATTATCAATAGTGTAGACCCAAGGACTGACCCTCCAGTTGCAGCAGTGGAAACACAAGTATTTCCTATTCAAAAGGAAGCTTGGAGTACAGCTTACTGGAAACTTCTAACAAAAAAGTCTTCCATGGGAATCTGTAAACAAACTCAAATACTTCCTCACCAATACAGCCTTGTTTTAAAATCAGTCTGCTCAAGTCTTTGCTAAAATTTCCACTGTCCCGATCTTCAGCTCAGGGGCGAGCAGCCTAGCAGATCATTCTAAGTATGGCTTTTGCATTTAGAAGACATTTTGGAGGGTGTTACTTCATCATAAAACATTTCAAACTAGTCAAGAGTTTATTTTCTCTTCTAAGCTTCAATTTTGAGATTTCCCTGTTGGCTAATTAATATGTGCTAAGTCTACTTCAATCAAAACAGAAAATGTGACAGCACTATTCAGAGCAATTTTAATTTCCTTTTCAGAAAAAAAGCTACCACTTTTTACACAACACTTACACAACACTTGTTTTGTGATGGGGTTTTTTTTTGTTTTGTTTTACTTTCATGATGCAGTTTTTAAACAATCTTCTTAAACTCAGAATTACTGTTGGGGAAATCTTTCTACTATAGCAGTCTTCTTCATCAGGTGATCAGACAGGTGTCACTCACATTAGGAACATTTATTTCTTACTCAAATCCACAGAACTTCACTGGGGAAATGATATTTGCACGTAAGTAGAAGATACCAGGCACCTCTGTATTTTCTATGTGACAGATTTTGTCTACATGATTATGTCATTCTAATATGACAGAAATAATATCTATTAGACCTTCTGAATCGGGGAAACACCTTCTTTCTTCTTAAATGACAGAATATGCAATGGATTTTTTGAAGAGTTTTGTTCTTCAAGAGTTATCTTAATATGGAACATTGTGTTATAACAAGAACAAAAAGCCCAAACTGTTGAAAAAAGACATTTATGTGTTTAAATGTCCTACTTCAGCAATTTCTCGGGAGCTTAAGTGTGAATAAATGCAGTAATTGAAGTTCACGATGTTTACTGTGGCATAATAACACTGACACTGACTGAATGTGATGGCAGAGACAGAGGAGATGAATTGCTGCAAATGCAATCAGAGATGCGATACAGTGTTTAGATGCAATACAGAATATAAAGCAAAAAGAAAATAATCAGTGTGATGGAGAACATAGTGATTGTGTTTGCGGCACCTTGAACTTCAGAATAGATTATAGCACACTTGCAATTATGCAATATTTATGAGATTAATTTCTTTTAGCAAGATCCAGTGCCTTTGACTTGTCATGCAACATCACGTCCACACACAGCTAACGTAGGGCCTTTTTTTGCACAAAAAGCTTGGGTTCTTAATATACATTTCATTGATCTGGTACTAAAATAGAATTAGACAATTTAAAGACACATTGTCAGGCCTTCACTTCTCAGTGTTAATCTCCCCTTCTTGGCACAAATATCAATTTAGTATAAGATTTAACTGAAGAAGATTTTTTTTTTAATTGTGTTTCTCCATTCATGAGATTTCACTCTTCTGTTCACTTTTCTTTCTTCACTTACTAAAACTAACAAATATAATATATGGAGAAGAAATGAAACCTTATATTGAATTTGGTATTGATCCATTATCAGTACAGGCAAGAAGATGCAAAAATCAGTTTCTCTTAAAAGGCTGCTTTTGTTTCAAAAGCTCTGTGTGTTTTTACACTCCTCAATTTATAAATATACAAAGCTCTGTGTGTGTGTGTGGAAGGGGGGGACATTTCAGCCGGGGGGATAAATCTGACCAGGAGTAACAATTATAGAAGTCGTCCTGTAGCACAGGAGTTGTCCCCTGCAACTTGCTGTTTTTCATTGCAGTGAAAAATTAAATGTTGAAATCTCAAAAGCTGCTATAGAGTCATGCCTGCAGAGATTGAAATCTGCATTTGTATTTATATAAATACAAATATAAATATTAAATTGTATTTAAATTTCAGTAAATACCTGTGATTTTATCTAAACACTGTATTTCACTCTGAAATTGAGTATTGTCACAGAAGGGACATTTATGTAAGAGTTGTTAGAAGCACCTATGGAAGAAGGGATACTAGGGGTAGAAAAGTCAATCTAATATAGGGCAGTATTATTCAGTGCTTTGTATGGTAAAATAAATTATTTGCAGTAGCTTTTGAATTGAATAAAAATTACCAGGACTTTGGTATCTACTCATGTGGAGCAATGAAGGGCAAAACTTTGTGTATAACAGAAGAACAGTTCAATAAAACTGTTTTTTGGTGAGCTAGACTAACTTTGCACTCTGAAGCCCCGCAGGAAGATAAACTGCAATAATGACAATAATGCTAAAAGATAATTTTGGCTGTCTGTAGTGCTGCCCAGCCTTGGGCAAGACATTTAGACTTTCATTATTTATAGATGCAGGCCTGTGAGACAAACGTGATATTGCACACGGGTAATGTTCTTAAATTGTGTGCAAGGGGCTATTATATATAATGAGTAGGTTTTTTCACTACCTACTTAACAAACGGATGCTTTTATCTCTCTTTGGTTACATAAATAAGGTTTAATGAGAAAGAGTAATAATAAAATGGTGAGATATGCAAATGTATACAAAATGGAACATATCTTCCAATCCTTGCATTCAAAAAGCTCCCAGTGAAAGCAACTTGTTGTACAAAATAGACACCAAGCAATAACTCTTAAGGTTGACTCCAATAGCTAATATTTATTTGAATAGGGCTGAAGTGCTTAGAAAAAAAAAAGGAAAAAAAAAAAAAAAAAAGAATGGGATAGGTTGTCCTTTTTTATAGGCCCCAGGTGAGAAGCTTTCAACCCACGGGTAGTGACTTTAAACTACATCCACAGTATTTATGTGTTACAGGGTTTTTTTTAAATGTATTTGAATTCACAGTGGGATGCAGCATTTTCTAGCATTGGTGTATTACTAGACAGCAGCACACAGGTTTATCAGCTAGTCACATGGATGTCTCATTAAAGTTGTGTAACCATTTTAGTTAAACGGAGGTGAAAAATGTATTCACTCCTGTTCTACTCCTTAAATTTAACGTTTGATTAACTCAGATGGTTCGTAAGTTCCCAACTCCTAATGCCTTTGGGAGCCTTGAGAGTGTTTATATTTACACTTGATGTTCTGTCACCCTTTCCACATTTATTTCTCTGTGTTTGTTTCCAATTCTGTGAGCTTAACAGGATGAAAAGTTGCAAAATGACACGTCCCAAGAGCTACACGGGGACTCGGTTCAAATTTGTCCACGTCAAAGTCTTTAAGTGGAAAGCAGTTTGATATACAGACAGTTTTCAATTTCTGATTACATGCAGTGACATATTTTGGTTGTGACTGACTTGTGAAAAGTGTTAATTAAATCAGTTAAAGACAAAGTCAAAACAACTTTCATATATGAGATGAATAAGAGACTCACTGGCTGCCTCTGCCTGTGATTTTGCCCACAATGTTTTTTTGGAAACTATTCTCTTTGACTACATATTATGTAAATAATATTCTTCCATATTTCACTATTAAATACCTCCATAACTTGCTATTTATAATGAGCAGAAAATAATAATTAGTTTGCTGTAAATTTCTATCATCAAGCAAAGGATGTTTCTTGAAAAACTGAATTTACAGCAACAACACTGGAAGTTGCTCCTGGATTGAGAGAAATTCTTTAATTTCATTGAATTTGTTTATGCAATTTATTTCATGTCTGCAGTCAAGCTGTATGATAAATAACAAGTATATCTAGCCAACAGCTCAAATTCTGAGCTAATCTTAGAACCTTAGTGACAGGGACGGGCTTTTTGCTCGATCGTACTGACAGGTTAAATAGTTTCCTTTGGGTACAGAGAGTCTGAGATTGCTAAAGGCTCCTCCAACTGCTGATAATGGAGCATTTCAGGCTACAGATGTGGGATATCTTTCTTGAATTATAAGAGGATTTATAACAAGGTAATACATGACTGTGTTTGACATTTAGAAATATTCATTGAGCAATCGGTGACTGGAAAGAAGATTATACAGAAGATGGCTAATATGTCTTAACTCTATTGTAATAACCAAAACACAGAAAAAAATACTTTTTTCTCTAGTGACTTTTTTTCCTGTCATCTGGACAAAAGCAGAGCAGAGCATCAACACACAGCTCTCCCTTCTGACCTTACTTTGCAGCAAGAGCCATTCAACTAGGCTGATAATGATAGCATAGGTACAGAAGAAGAAAATGGGGAAAAAAAATCATAAAGCAAAGGTAGAAAATGTCAAACTGACAAGACTTATGTATCACAAAGACCACAGAGGAAAAAATATCTTGTCTTACTAAATCTGCCTCTTTCACTAAATCCTATTTCCTTAAAGAACACTGACTGCTGCTGCACTCTGGACTAGGAAAGGACCTCAGCTGTAACTGTACCATACAACTGAAATTGTTCATTGCAAATGAAAATGACTTTTGGTCAGAAAAAGTGGTAGGTGTGTTATCAAATAATATAACAAAATCTATTCATTTTCTTCACCAGCCAAGATTTTCTGGGAAGTAGCTTTTTTTTTCTGGGAAGTAGGCAAGCACAGTCCTGTCTCTCGTATTCAACTAAGAAATCAATTATAGCTACTCATTATGCAAAACATGTTGTTATTTTAACATGCCCTGTCAGAAGCAAGGGAGTAGTATAATATTTCCAAAAATAAAATACAAGATAAAATAGTGCAGTTGAAGTAGCAGTATATTACTCTATTCTATAAAGGTCATAAAATGCAATCTGACCCTGATGTGTCCTACAACACCAACTTCGTTTCACATTTTCCAAAATCACAGTTACTCAAGTAACTATATGAATGATGTCAAAACCCAGATAAAGCATCTTCTGTTGTGGAGTTTTGTTGGAAAACTGACTTTACAGCAGGTATTCTCCACATTCATCTAAACAATACCTGTGTGTTCAGGAAAACATTTAATATTTAATCACCTATGTTCTTGATCTGATTAACTCCCAGATCTGAGCATGAGATATATATTTCATGTAAACCAACTCAACAACAGTATAAACAATACCTGCAAACTGCAAATACTTATTTTTACAATCCAAGACCCACCAAACACTGATGTGTACTCAGATACACAATTCTTCTGCAAATCTTTCATTCATATTGAAGCAAAGAATTTCAGTGTTTTAGTTTGTCTGGAAAAATTAAAAGTACTCATTTACACATATGAAAATGGGTATAAATTATATCTACTTCCAGTATGACCTTTTTTTCTTTTAATCTGATTAGACATTTTGATGGGAAAGAAGGAAAAAAACTATAGGTATCATCTCAGAGGAATTAGAAGCTCATGTTCTTGAGGCATCAATGAGAATGGATAAAGGAAATACTGGGAATACATGGGAGTATTTAACTCATTTGCCTACTGGGACTTCCAAGCTGCACTTTGCAAAAACTTCAAGCACATTTCCATATCTCTTTTTCAAAATTAAATGTTCACGAAACAAATAACCTCTTTCTCAGTAGACTTTTCACACAGTATCACATATAAATATACCTAGTTATACATAATTATTGAGGCCCACAGTTTGAGGAAAAATTCTGCAAGGTATTTTTACACTCTCAGTCAAATACTTTGCATTATTCACATCTATCCTTCCTGACTATTTACTGTCAGAAGTAAATAACTCAGCTAATACATACTTCTACTTATTACCACCAGAAAATTCTCATTGGGAAAATACTGCTTAATTCTTGAAAAAATCTTTTCCAGAAACTGACTGGATCACCAGTGGGAAAATATGTGGCACAGAAAACTCCAGCTGAAATGGAGTGCAATTCTGACATAGGTCTCCACAAACTTAGCTTTTAATTATCATAAGTTAATAATCATATATATTTTTAGATTATCAGTGATTTCATTCAGGAAAAAAAGATTGTATATTCAGGAATAAAATGCTGGAGACTTCCTAAAGAAGTATGGTTGCTACTCTGACTCCAGCAGACATAAGAGGTTGCCCTGTTGGGAGATAGCAGAGAAAAATTATAGAATGGAAACTTGTATGTCTGGGTCCAGCATTTTGTCCTGGAAAAAATCTCACAGAGTAAAGCAGCATGTCCTGTCTTTCACATTTAAAGCAGAACAGGCCTGTTTAACCTTCAACACACTGACTTGGACCAACAGACTGTTTATACCACTACAATGAACAGAATCAGCACATTGCTCCAGTTGCTCACCTTGCTCACCTGCCTCAACCTTCCCACTACATTAACTGCTGGCATGTTTCCAGCATTTGCCAAAAGGCTTTCCTGAGACGATGCACAGACAAAAGATGAGAATCTCAGGTACCTTGAATCATTATCAGTGCATTATATGAAGAAATGTCACTTACCTTTGGTGCCTTCATCCAACAAATCCTGGAATGAAAACAACACAGAAATAATAATGAATATATACTATAGTGAAACATTGCCAGGAGCAGTCTTTTACTTTCCAGACCCCCCCACTGTGGTGCATGAGCCCCAGCAGAGGCCTTGTTCTGCACCCCACCCAACTAGTCTAACCATGGGGTGTTCTCACTGCTGGGAGCAGCCACTGCCTGGGCAAACAGCTGCTGACTTCAGACAGTGCAGGGAGTGAGAAGAACTGAGCTGAAAAGTAAAATCACTGAACAGAATTAGGTCTGTTCTCACCCAGACCAGGACACATATAAACTATGCACTTAGAACAGTCACATTTTAAGTCTTCAAAGATCTCTCATCTTCCAGAAAAGGAAAATCTCATATTCATTTTTGGATAGTAAAGGAAGTATGTTATGGCCTATGCAGATACACACAAATCAATGAGATTTGATTTGATGTAATTGATGTGATTTCTGAAGTAGTCATATGGTACAGTGAATCCCTATCTACACTGTCTAGGGATGATACTAATACGTATTATTTCTCCCATCTCCTGTCCATCTAACAGCTTTCAGTGCAAACTGTATTGAAGCAATATCCATTGTTGGTATTTTTCACTGATTTTTTTTTTTTTTGTGCAATGTCATCAAAATCTCTGAAGGGCATTAGAAGAGGACAGACCAAGGAATGAATAGAAATGTCATGTGCTAATGGAATGAGGTCAAGACAAACTCCAGTTCTACAGGGTTTTTTGCTTTGTTTTGTTTTTTTCCCACCTATTATACATAAATATATATATTTAGACCTTTTTTTAAAGACATGGTCTATACTCAACTGTGTCTGTTACTCCAGGGGTAACTGGATCACATGATAAGCAGGTGTTTGATATGTTGTCCCTTACTGCCTCAGGTGTTACTCTAACAGGTTGTTTTCCTGTTGCAGTTGAAAATAGAGTTTAAGATTTAGCAGAGTAACAACAGCCTATTATTATTAGGAGGATATTTCCAACGTTTCAGGTTTTAAACTTTCAAATATCTCATATTACAGCCTTATTAAAGAGAGGAGCTAGAGTCAACAGATAGTGTATGAAATACCCTTTTCTAGTGCAGTATTCTAAGATAGTTACTTTAGCCTGGGGGTAACCAAGGAGTCAATGTTTAGCTGCTCATTCCAGTTACTCTTCGAGATTATGTATTGGATTATCCCCTCAAAATGTATTCTCCTAAAGGATTAAAAGAGTAGGAAAAAAACCCTATCAGTTCCATTCAATTCAGAGAACAGCAAGTCAGTTCTAAACAATATTATCTCTGGTGCAGAAACTCATTTTTTATGAGCTTGACTGGCAGAGTGAGACAAATTTGGAAGATGTATAAGCAACAGAAATTCTGAGGAAGACCACAAAAGGTATAAAGAATGCTGGATATAGTTCAATTTAGACCTTTTTTTAAAGACATGGTCTATACTCAACATATTCTTTTGTGGACATTACAACTGTATTTTCCTGCTCTGTACAGAATATAAATTACAAAGCAAGATTCAAACATGACTGGAGAATCTATCTTAAACTTAGTCTTTCTATAGCTAAATTATAGGTAAGTGTAACTACAGATTATAGGTAGATGTTTTAGATATGAACTAGCCTGTCTAGTACAAGAATTTTCAAAGTGATACCCACTAGATATTTTAACAGAAATTGTCCATGGAGACCTGGCTTCTTTACAGTAATATTTGTGTGAATCTAAAAAGTTTATAGAACACTTATCTATCCTTCTCTTTGCATTTCTAAAGTAATTATATCCTCAATTCACTTCAAAGGGATGTTCAACGATTCCTTCATTCACTAATAATTTTAAACCACTTTAGGTTTCTTTTAATTTGTTAAATACAAAAAGAATAAAAGAACCATTTATAAATCTATGTTTGCATAAATGCATAGCCCTGTCTGTGCCTGTGTTTTTGTGATCCCAGGATCTTAATGTAGAATATCTTGGTGAAGAAAGAACTTTGAAATATATTAGGCCACAGAAAACTTCAAGCAATAAAACATCAGGTACATCATCTTTAGCTAGCACCATAAATAAATAAAAGGCAGTGTAATAACTCATAAAAGACAACCTTGTACAGTGAAACCTAATACAGATCTTTTGTCCCCTTTTTCATACACCTAGGTTTGCTGGAAAACTTTTTTGATTAAATGCTTTTCCCTTGATTTGTGGAAAACACTGTGTTCCAGGAAGCATGTCTAAATTATATTCCCCCAAATCACAGTTTTTCATATATGCTTGAAAATTTGTCATATATGGTTGAAAAGTCTGAATACTATTTCAATCCTCTCTTTAAACGGTTATTTTAAAAATCCTTATACCAATGACTAATTTGTATTAATTAAAAATATGTATAAACAATAAAGTTTATGGGTTTATACCTTTTTGATCCATTCAGCTAACTCATCATAGCAAGATATTTTCCTTATTTTCACATTTTAAACATAAAATTCCTACTTTTCCAGTTTAATGAAACTTTTACATTTAAATGGACCTGAACCTAGTCTGAATAAATTTCTGTTTCATATTTTCTTAACTCCTGCTTTTCATATAAAACCCAGAAAGAAAGCAAACATAAAAACAATACTACCTATATTTCAAACATACCACTCCTTTGCCTACTTTTCTTTCAAGATCTTTACCTTTGTGCTGTGGCCCAATGAAAGACAGTTAGCAAGCAGGATATGTTAGTATTACCTGAATTGTCTGTCAGGAGGGACAGTTGTTTTCTTCCAGCATCAGGGGAAGGCTGATGCTTGTCAGGGTTCTCCAGTGTAGCAAATGTGGCACTCACTGTGCTCACCAATGAACAGAGATGCTGATGACACGTGGATCTCCAGGACACAGCCCAGCAAGGAGTCAGTTGAAGGATGGATAAACAATAAACTCAGAATCCTTGCACTAATTCTGTTGGCCCATCAAAGATGATTTCATAGATGTAGTAATTTCTTTCCTATCCTTTATGGTAATTTCTGTAATTCTTCAAAGTAACTCTTTTAAGCTTTCATGAGTTCAGCAAATGTCATTATATTAATGCCTGTTCCAGGATTTGGGATCTTCCACAAGGGCACATCTGTATACCAAAGCTCCTTCTTCATCCTGCTTCCAGTAAACAAAAGTTCCTATACAGCAGCCAAAGAAATTTTCTCATTCAATTCAGTTTTTCCACTCTGCTCTCTGCAGGATTTAGGCTAATTAAGAGACATGTATGAAGTAGGCTCCTTTACATGAAGATTCTTGCAAAAGTTTTCCTATTTCCATAGAGAATACCATCCAGCTTGCATTTACAGAATAATCAGAAATCTACTTCTTTCGGGTAATGACAGTGGTAGGAAGACAGCAGACTGCTGTCAGAGTGGAATATAGAAACCCCTGTTTTCCTCAGGCCTCTTACCTAGGACAGAAATAACAAAGAAATAAATAAACAAGGGTGTAAAAAAGATGACACCAAAGGAATATATACTTATGTATTATACAATAGACTCACTTGAAGCTTCACAGAAAATGAGAGGCCTAGAGGAATTATGCCAGAACTCTAAGAGTTTATATTAAACTATATATATAATCTCATGTTTTGAGTTCATGTTGCTGTTGAGGCACCACGGCTGAGTGCGACGCCCGGAACCACAATGAGCTCTGCCCACTGAGGCCTGGAGAGGGAGATGGCGGGAACGAGCGGCGGGGTCTCCCCTGACCGCGCCTCGAGTCGAAGGGCTGAGGAGGGGCCGCAGTCCTCATGCCCAGGGTACTGTTGACTGCAGGGAAAAAACACCAGCCAGGTTTTGCCCCAAGTCAGTCACCTCACGGCCCTGTAGACACTGACCATAAGCGAGGCCCTTGGAGCTCTGCTGGGGCGGCTCTTGGCCTGCTCTGGCCGGCTCTGTACTGACGGAGGCAGGGAGTGAGACTGTCCCACTGCCCACACTGAGAGCTCTGTGAGTATTTCTTATCTATGGAACTTTCTTTTGCAAAAATTCTGGAGGTCACAGGCTGCCAAATTTAATGTTTAATCTATGGAATAATTCCATTTTATTCACAGATTAAGGTCTCTATGTGTCTCTACCTGTCTGTGTGATTTGCTTCTTAGATCTTATTGTATTTATCATAATCAGGTTTTTATTCTGATTTAGTATTACACAATTCCAAGAGTTTTAGTTTGGACTGGTAAGGATGGTCTGCAATTTATGTCACAGTTTTCTTAACTTAGAATTACATTTACTATTCAGAGAAGGATTGTAAAATACATACCATTTGTAGCCAAGTCATTCTAAACTTCCTTTTGTGACTATGTTGGGATGGGGGTGAGTAAGACCTGTACTGCATTCACATTCTTAATTGCCTCAGAATCCTCCAAAATAGTGTTATAAATTATTATCTTCCGAACTACCTGTTACCTGGACACAATTGCTTTGGAAGAGATTGCAGTGCTGCTAGCTTGGAGCCTTGCTACATACAGGATAAACAAGAAATTTCCTTCCTCAGAACTGTCCACTATACTCCAAATACCTGTTATTGATGGGTGACAAAAAATAAACCCAGACTGCTCTTCAGCATTCCAATCCAAGGGGCATAATAATGTCCATATAGAAAGCGGTGCAGGGGGTCGGCTGAGCAAGATAGCTTCTCAGCTGAGCCCAGGAGACACTAAACCAGATATCAGGCTTTCTTTTTCATTACCTTTTATTCTATAATAAAGCAGATTAAGAGAGTGTTGCATGTTTAATTATAGTTATTACATTTTACCTTGTATGTTATTAGTTTTCATAGAAAGGAGTCAGGTTTTCATTAAGCCCATTGAGCATCCTTACTTTTTTTGAACATTCTTTGTTCTTCATTTCATGCTAATCCCTGACTTAAACTCTTAAGTATGTGGCAAATGTGTCTGTTCTGGACATATGACAGTCAGCAGTTTTCTTCTACTTTTAAAAATGAAAGAAAAAGAAAAGCAAAGAGATCACCTCTGATGAACTATTGGCTTTAATTAAATCTTTCTTTGATAGAAGATAATGTCTATGTTTTGAGTGGCTTGCTGGCTCTCAGTTTCCTCACTTGTTACTGGTGGGGCATTTTTCACTCCATAACTCCACATTAGCAACATTATGTAAATGAACATAATGATAGTCTTAAAATTAACATTTTATTGAGAAAAACTAAATGTGAAATTAGAAACTGGACCTAACAAGTGTGAACATATTACAAAAAACAAAATACCTATAGCAAATTTAACACCAAGCAAAACCTTTCAGTAAATACAATAGAGCAAAGACTTAGGTAAGCAGAGACACTTCTCTGACACTAAATAATGTTCCACTTTTTCTGGGAGTTTTATAGCTAATTTCTTTTAGGTGCACATAGTAGGCCAGTAATTTCATCAACTACCCATGAGTGTTACTAGAGGGCTGAAGGAAGGAAGCAGAACAGTGGTGTGCTGATCGAAACAGATTTGATCCTGCTATCTTTCATTAATTTCCCATATGTGGTGGTAGAAATTGTTTGCAAATTGCAACTGGTATTTTATTTATCCAGCCAGCTTGACTGTGTGCTTCTGATTTCACGACCACTGCTTTATCAACTGCAGTCCGAAGCAGAGCCACAGGTGGCCCTGAAGAGAATGATTTTCTTCAGCTGCAAAAGAAGTTCTACATGTTCATTCTTCTCCAAAATAAATCTTAGTTCTCTGTGTGTACTCTAAAGAAGGACCAAAGGCTAGGCCATTCTTATGGAATGAAAACATATGAGGACATGTATAGAGAAAAAGTCTGCAATCAGCAAATTTTGTGTGGCAGAAACCATTTCTAAAACTTTTTAAATTGTTTGTCAGAACCATCAGTGATGGCTTAAAAATTTCTGTACTTAAGTAAATGTTTTGAATTCTTCATTATTACCATAGTAATTATGAATTTGTCCGAAGTGCCAGGTTTGCCTTCATAGTCAATCTGTGTTTAGACACAGAGATAATTTCTGAAGTTCAGTTGAATTAGAGTAGCAGCAGACATTTTAAAACATCATTGGAGATTTTTCAGGTCAGGATATATCAAAACAGAACAAAGAAGGAAGAGATCAGTTGCTATGATAAAAAAATAAGATTAATGGTAATCTCAGCACTGCCCTCCAATTAAGGAAATTCTTCATCTAAGAATTATTCACTGTGACACAAAAGCAAGACTAACAACAGCAAGAAAGGTATAAAAGTGCAGCTAATCACAACTAAGAGAAAAGCATGACCCTCTGAGGATTGAGAAAACTAGGTACTGTTCACATTTGAAAAAAATTGCTCTTGGAATTGTGAATCTGGTAGTGAGTAATTTTTAGAATTCTTTTTGGCAAAGGAGGGTGCAGTCAGACTGAAGAATAGCAAATTAATGTCATCTGAGAAGGGGATGGAGTCAGTATCAATTATTCCTATGTGTCAGTAATGGGGAAATGTCTGTAATTGTCCTTAGGCAAAACAGCATGTAATATAATACAGAATATTACCAAATACAGAATGAGCTTACCTAATAGGTCGGGGTTTTTTCACTGTCAGTTTCCTGAACAGAGGACATGCATAAATATCTTCTCTTTGAACTCTGTCCTGGTTTGTGGTTTTTGTTTGTTTGTTTGTTTGTTTGTTTGTTTGTCTGATGTTGTTTTTCTGAGCTATGGATCTGAAAAAAGCCCATGCATAATGGTGCTGTTTTGGCAAGGCAGAGGTGCAGTGCAGCTGGTATTACTGCCTCTGTTGCGCTCATTCCCCTGTCACCGGCAGTGCTTTAAATCTGACTCTTCGGGGTTTTCTCTGGGATTGTCTTCCACCCCTCATTCTACTCCTTCCCTTTTCCTTCCATTCCTCAACAGGAGCAGTTCATATCAAGTCGTTATTCTTTGGAAAGGAAATTTTTATTTTTCTTTTAGTACCAAGATAACAGTTTGATCCTAGAGAGCAATTAATGTTAAGCACTGAAATGTGGGCAAAGTAAAGTGGAAACCCAACTTCTGTAGTGCAACCCTGACAAAGAACAAGTCAAGATTCAGTTCCTCCTTACCTTCCCATGTATTGGTATCACATACTGTTCTGTACCTTTCAATTGATCTACATAAGGTTTATCAGTTCTGTCTTTTATGACTTTTCTGTTAATTTCTGTTTATAACAGAGAAGATACTGACCGACCTCTGGTGTAAAAGGGTTAATCAGTATTAGTCTCATCTCACCTCCAAATATATCACTCTGATACTAAATTCGCTGGCATGGAAAGTTAAAAGAAATTTAATGGACTGTCTGTATAATTATCTGCCTGTTTCAAGTGTTGTTTACATTGTGTTTATTAATATATATCAAGTAAACACCTACCAGCGTAATTAGCATACGGGTAGGAGACGTTTTCCTCTGCACGACTAAAAAGCAGTTCAGCTTCAGTAGGATGAATGAGTTGCTTTTAAAATGCAGCCCTATGTGAATAATGAGGTTCACTATAATGAGAATTTTGTGCAGAGAAAAATGATGATCCAATACCACTGTACTCTACCTCTGTTATTTTGGATTGTGCTGTTTGTTCTAGGTCTGTGTTACTTCACATTTTACCCCATAGCTGGTTGAACTATATTTAAAAAATGAATAAGGTTTTTTTCCTTTTCAGATACACATTCAGCATTCATCCTATAGCTATTAGGATTTCATTGCACTATCAGGAGAAATGATAACTAAATTAACACATAGAAAGATCTCTTCAGTATCAGTGCTTTATTATTCTGTGCTATTATTTCTTCCTTTTTGCTGCATATCTGGAATATTTGCATCACAATTGTTGAAAGTGTCTCTGGCTGCACAGCTCTAAAGTCTGAGCTGAGTCGTATCAGTGGCAAACCTCTCAGGTTGAAAGTACTCCTTTGTTTTCGTATTAATGGTTCTGTAATGTGCTGTGATCAAGCAAGGAAAGTTACAGGTATGGAAATACCTATTTTTTTGTTGTCCTCCTCCCTCTTGTCTAAAAACTCATGCTCCAAAATATCAGCTGAAACAAGAGAGAGGCAGTAAACTGAATGCTTACTGCTCTGGGTACTATGAACATGTCTGGGAGAAGAGATGCATAGTAAAGCTTTCTCCTGGTAGCAAATTATTGAAATGCCACATGATGAAACAGGCAAGATAAACCTATTGCTGCATATAATACAGCTCCATCTGCCAACACTGACAGCATTTGTTATCTGTACCTTTTCCTTGCACAAGGGTTTCCCAGCAGCTTTGATAACATTTTTGGTCGTCTATCCTAAATACATTTTTCATAAGCAGTTATTAATAGCTGTATTTTTAACAAGGAAAACATTTCACAGCAATTTTGCATAAACTTTGTAAGCACATTTACATACATGTGTCTCAGGTAATCATCATGTCAGAGGAGGCAGATTATGCTAAACATCTACTCTGTCCCCCTTTGAAATGGGAGACTTTCACTTAAAGATGTCACTTTTCATTGCAAGCCTGCAAACTGCAGTAGAATTTATAGAAGTTCAGATAGTCAGAATGGTCACTATCTTTACATGACTATGTGTGAGTGCTGAAACCAATGCAAATGCATTTTTTCTGCCTTATTACTGCTCAGAGTGATCTTGAAGGTCCAGCCAAGTTCCTAACACCTCCAAGGATGGAGATTACACAGTGTCTTTGGGCAAGCTGCTCCAGTATTTAAATACCGTGTGCTCTGGCTCCATCATTTCTGTATCCTGTGGTTAGATAGAGCAGCTCTCCCAGTCTCTCCTCACATGTGCTCTGGTCTAGCCCCCCTACAATTTTGGCAGCCTCCTCTGGACTCTTTCATGTGCTGGAGTTGCCCATAATGGACACAGCAACCCAGATGAGGTCTTTCAGGTGCCAAATAGGGGTGAAAGATCACCCTTCTAGATATGCTGGCTTCCACCTTAATAAAGTACCCAGGATGCACGAACTTGCAAGACTTGCAAGCCTTTCCATAGTTTTGCACACCATTATTCTGAATGTTGGTCTGTTCAGTCTGTGCTGGTCCCTCTGAGCAGCAGCCCTGTCCACCAGCACGCTGACTGCTTCCCCCACATTTGGTGTCATCTGCAAACTTGCTGACAATGCTCACCTTCCCATCACCTATGTCTTTAATTAAGATATTAATCATTATTGGTCTCAGTACTGATCCCCAAGGGATGCTATTTGCTGGCTGCTGACTGGATTTGCACCACTGATAAGAACACTTGCCACCTTTCTTGTCCACTTCCCAGCTGTGGTCTCACTCAGCCAGTGTTGAAGTAGCAGGAGACTGCAAAAGCCAGGCTGTGCAACACCCACTGCTCTTCCCTTGTCCAGTCAGCCACCCATTAGGTGAGTCAGACTTGGTTTGCCCACAGTAACCATGCTGGCTGTTCCATAGCACCTTCTTGTCCCTTGAGTGTGTAGAACAAGATTCTAAGAGAATTTTCTCCATAATCTTCCCAGAGACTGAGGTTAGGCTGGTTTCCCCCTTGTTTAATACACTTAATAAAGTGATATCCATACTATTTTGATGCTGTTATCTTTCACTTTTGAGAAGCACTAAAATGAATGTATTCTCATCTGAAACTTTTGTGATAAAGATATGTTCTACAGAAGAGAGAAATTTGCCATAATGCAAAAGTTACTTCTTTCTCTCAAATAATTTCCTTCAGGTACTGAATGCGTCTGTCTGCACTGTGATAGACTTTTTTGCTCTAAGGAAAACCCTTTAGGAAGTTTAATTATAGCCTAAATTCTAAATTCAGTTTGATAAATACCTTTCTCAAAATAGCAATGAAAATGTTCACTTCAGATCTGCATTTATTGTTCCAAAAAGGACGTAAAATGGTGTTTGCTCAGTCTTGAATATAGCAGATGCTTTAATTAGGCATGCAAGCACAAGAGAAAAATGCTTAACATAGGACAGGATAAGCAGATGCCTCCTACTATGTAAGTTTAACTTGTAGTAAAAGAAGTTCTTAGGCTAATGTGATATTGAAGTGCCCCAGTTGTTTGCTTTCTAAATTAAAAATGCCATATTCATCTGGTATTATAGGCCAGACTCGACACCACTTAAATATACATTTCCAGAGTTGATTCTAGCTAAAGACAATAGCCTGCTGAAGAGGGAAAAATGACCATGGGTCCCTGCTAGTTCTGACTCAATCTGGCTGGCACTGAGACCCCAGGAGCAGATGTCATCCCACATAGCTCACTGTGACCAGTTGTGTCACAGAGGACACAGTGGGAGGGAGAAGGTTATTTCCCCCGTGTTCAGACACGAGCTGTCATTTGGTTCAGGAACATATCTGCCAATTAAATTTGCCTCTGAGGCTACAAGCTAAAGATGCTTCTATAATGTATGCAAAGTCTTGAGCTCTCCCTTTTCTCTCTCTGAGTGACTCTGCAAAAAGGGCTCTGGCATAAATCTGCTTTCACCCTTTCAGGAGCTTTTCTTCTCTTGTATCTGGATTCATCAGCAAACATGCCTCAACAGGGAACCTAAGTCACACTGCCTCAAACAAAGAGCAAATTCCCTTTTGTCTTTCATCTAAACACACACCTCTGTATGGGCCATGTATAGGAATCTAACGCTGTATAATTATTTCTAACCACATTTATTTTGTAAAGTTACTGCATTAGCAATGGTAAGAGGTGCCGCCATGGAAATACTGGGATGACTGTCGTGTGTCATGTAAACTGTATTGACACCTACAGAGCTTCCTAATCCTGCTGTTCTTCAGGGAACAATAGCTGTTGCTTTCAAAATCGTTGTCAGATTTTTCTTTTATTTTTTTTTTCCCCTACTAAAAGTGTCAAATTCTCCTACATTTACTTTGAAGAACTAGACAAAATAACAATCCATCCGTGGGCATCTGCTGACATACAAATACAAATCACTTTTTCTGAGGAAATATCACGAGTCTGAATTTTAACTAGATGGATTTAATTCTGCCTCTGATCTTGGACTTCCACTTAAACATTCCCAAACTAAATCTAACAATTAGATCAGTGTTTTTATCTGGAATTGGTAGAATTGTATAAACAAAACCAAAAGAAATGACAGACCATGTGCAAAATCATGCCCTACATGACTGTGAAATGTCCATGACTTTGAGTGATGCCCATACTGTGGAAATGTACTGGTTCTCTAAGTATATGGCTCACATGCCTGTTGGTGACTGAGAGAGAGAAAGATTAAGCTGTAAGAAACAAGTCTTTGAGCTCAAGGAAGAAGCCAAGATGTGATGAGCTGATGCTTTGTGCCTAAAAGAGCCAGAATGGTAGAGAAGGGCAATTAAACTGGTGAAGGGTCTTGAGAACAAGCCTTGGGAGGAGTGACTGAGGGAGCTGGGGTTGTTCAGTCTGAAGAAGAAGAGGCTGAGGGGAGACCTTCTTGCTCTCTTCAGCTACCTGAAAGGAGGTTGTAGACAGGTGGGTGATGGTTTTCTCACAAGTCTCAACTGATTGGACAAGAGGAAAAGGCCTCAGGTTACCAGGGGATGTTTAGGTTGGACTGAAGGACAAACTTCCATATCAAACAGGTTAACAAAGACTGGAACAGGCTGCACAGGGAAGTGGTTGAGATACCATGCCTGGATGCATTTCAAAGCCATCCAGCTATGGTGCTCAAGGATCTGGTGTACTAGTGCCCCTGGTAGAGTTAGCTAACGTCGGACTTGATGATCTTAAAGGTTTTTTCCAGTGATTCTGTGAAAATGAAATATTATGAACTATTCTCCTCTTGCCTCCTGAGGCAGCCGATTCCTCTCTCTAGGAAAGGGGAGATGGGAACGCTGCTAACATTTCCCCTTGCTAACATTTCCCCTTCTGCTGCCTTAGGAAAAATTTCTAAGGAAATCTGGCCGGTTAAGCATGTTGCATTTTTCCTGATCTTGTTTCTCAGTGATAAATTAATGTCAGAATGTTACATGTTTTAATGATCTGTAAAGATAACTCAGGAGTATCCAACCATGTAAGGTTTTTAAAAATTATTATGTGGTAGCAGGAATTGTGGTATTGTTCAAAACCTGAATAGGCAAGAGGAAAAAGCAACATTTTTTGCTGAAAATATATCCTGAAGTAACAAAATCATGTTTTAATGGTGGTGGGTTTTTTTTTTAAAGAATCCCTTCAAGCAATATTGAAAATATTTAGAAAAAACTTAAGGATGATTTTTTTTTCCTTTGCTATTGTGTTGATCTCCTTAATTACTAGAAACAACCTTTACTTATTACTATTAAAATATTTATGACCTCAACCTCATATTGGGCAGGCATAGAAACTTAATCTGCTTCAAATTTACTGAATCTCAGATTATATTAAACTACAGCAGAATACATGTCACTGTGTTAGGGAAAGCAGAGGAAATATAAGGTGACAGAGGAAATGTGATTGCTGTGTACCTTAGTGGAATGTACACATGGCATGGTAGCCTTATTATCTCTAAAGTTTTTAGTGCTCTGAATACCCAAGTTAGATGCTTAATGGGCATAAACCAGTTTATTCCTCCTCTCCATCCACTGCGATGCATTTAGCACCACTGGTAATGACTAGTTGCTCAGAGAATACTCAGGGAGCCTTCAGAAAGGATTCTGGGAAGTCTGCAAATGGCAAATATCCCCAGTTTATCTGCTCGCCCTCCACATACGTGTTGCTGCTGTGATAATGCAAAAGGAAAACACTGGAGATGGGAAGCCAATGTGGGAATATCATAAAAATACAGACAACATTTAGCCTTTTTTGCTTTTATATTTAATTTCTAGTAAAAGTATAAAATTGTCATAAGTAGATGTTAAACCAGATAATATCACACCAAAAAGCAACAGCAGAGCTTGGAAAAGTGAAGCTGTGGCTTTGAATCACAGAAGGATGAGTAAGGATAGACTCTGGAGAGGTGGATGACTGTAGTTAAATTTCCCTCAAGAAACTTTTAAGTTCTTCAGCTTCTTTACTCGTGGAACATTTTTTTCTGGGACCCAAATGAATCTGTGCCATGTTCTGCCAGCTCCACTCTCAATCTACAACTCTCTGAAGTGCTGGGTTTTTTTAGGGCATGCTAAATTGCCTATCAGCTCCAGGTTACAAGAGAATTCCTGCTTAGAGCTTTAGCTATGATCTTCAAACAAGTGTTACTATCAAAGAATGGGGAGAAAGAAAATAGGGGAGTGTTCAGATGAGTGGGCTCTTGACAGCAGTTAGAACATGTGTGTGCTTCCTAAGTGCCATATACAGGAGATGATCCACTTATTCAGAATTTGGAAAAAACCACCTTCTAATTTCCTCTAATCCTTTTTTCCAGGTATAATATTTAGATGTCATAGGTCATATTGGTATTTCTTGTTATCTTTATATCACAGTGGGTTTTTTTTTCTATAGTTGTAAACAGGTGACAAATAGGATATTTATAAGAAAAACATTATGTAACTAAAACTCCTTATTCTTACAAAAAAAAAAAAAAAAAGGAAAAAAAAGAAGGTCCACTTATTAGAAGTTACAGCAGTGTTTTGGTATTACAAAAACAAGATGATCACATGCAAGGTGACTTTGTAAGAACTTGAGGTATAACCTCTCTGACAATTCATCAGTGTTCTTTTATTCATAGTCTGCTACCTGTTTTTTTCTTCATTTTTTTTCAGAAATATAGCTATAATTAAACTAAAGAGTACTCAAAATGCAAAATTTTGTTCTAAGAAAATGTTGTAACTCACTGAGATTTCAGTTCTGGTTCAGTCGTCTGAGTAGGGTTACACATGAATATTCCAGTTACTAATTTGCAAAATTTTAATGAAAAACAGTTTGTCAGGCATTAAGAAGTAATATAGTAAAGGCATTTCATAGTTTCTCTAATTCTCAAGATGTAGTAAGGAGGTGTAATTTTAATTAAACTAAGTGCATTATTTTTTAATGAATAA
>JAOEGS010017492.1:22406-47535 GCA_025447755.1 Corythornis vintsioides | reverse complement strand
GTGACTTGGTCTAGGTGATCCTGCTCTGGCAGGGGGTTGGACTAGATGATCTTCTAGGTCCCTTCCAACCCCTGACACTCTTGTGATTGTGATTCTGTGATGGCAAGGGTTTGTGGAGGAACTCCCCGGAGCTGTGAAGTGACTGCAGAGTTTGGAAAATCCTAACTGCCCATATGTTTGTTTTAGCTTTTCTGTCTGTTTTATTACAGTGATTTTCATAGAACAGTCCTTTTTCTGCTTGACACAACTCTCATTGGTTCTGCTCTCATAATCACTCCATGTTCAGATGGGAGCTTGTGCAGCACTCGAGCCTATCCCAGTCTCTATCAGGAAGAAATGACTTTGCCATCATTTTGGCCATAAAGGGAGAACCTTTAACCCCTGTATTCCAAACATTGCACATTACAGAAGACAAAGCAGAGAGAAGCTGTGAGATCTTTGGGTTTTAATTTATTTACTGCTAATCTCTGAAGAAATAATTGAGTGACAGGGAAATTCTGTGAGCATAGACTCTTGGTCAGTTAGATTATGTAGTGTAAGAAGAGGCACATTGCCTAGGATGTATTTTAGCAGATGCCAGTATCTTGCTCATCAGAAATAGTGCCCAGGGTGCCTTTCCTACATGTTTTTATGAAGCAGAACAAAATGGACTTTGAAACATTCAATTTTTCAGCTCAGATGGCATTATATTCAGAAAAATCTTTGGTATTGAAGCAAAATTGTGAAGCTCATTTTGGATAGAGAACAGGCAGGCCACTGTAGGAAGGGAATTGTGTGGAGCATCCCTAGGGATATTGTTAGGCTTTCCCAGGAGTTGCTCTGAAACAGCTTGTGTAAAGAACTTTTCCAGTTTTTATTTTGCTTGAGCATGTGTTGTTACAAAACCCAGAGATTTAGAGGGTTTTTAGAGGTGACCCAGAGCAGGGTCACCCAGGAATTCATACTGAGGTGAGTGTCCTAGTCTTAGAAGGAAGCTCCATATCCTACTTCCAAGAGTTGTGGCTTGGTGCTTGGTTTTCCATATGGATATGAGAATTGAGAATGAGAAGTTCTTGGGGAGCAGCTGGGGTTTTTTTTCTCATACCATCTCAGTATCTTCCAGTTGACATCTGAGTGAAAATTGGAGTGGAAGATCTGCATGGGCACTCTGCTTTAAAAGCACAGATGTGAACAATTCCTTTTTTTTTTTTTTTACACCCTCTATTTTGATTGCAAAACAAAGTGAAAATGACACAAATCCTGCAGCAGGCCATGGCAAGACTCTTGGAGAAGGCAAGTCTTCTCTCTTCTCCACATGTTCTTTAACAGATCTGTAGTTGCTGGGAGGCTTTTCATGGGAGGCTTTTCCCAGCAGTGTTGTCACCTAAACCCTAGCAAAGATTTTGAACACAGTGCTGGCAATTTGAACTTGTCTAACATGCTTGATTTCTATGAAACCAGGAGTATATTAATCTGAAAAAAATACCTTTATACACTCAGCCCTTTCTAAACACTATTGCTCAGAGATGAAAGTGTGATTGGAAGGTAGTAACTTCACAGTCTTGATCAGAAATAACACATCTGGCATCAGCACTGGGCATAATGAACCATGTTTTGTTTTCTTTTTCTACCTGGCTTGGAAGTTAAGAGGGTTAATATCTCCAGCTCAGCTAAAATGAAGCAGTGACTTTTGGCAGGTGACAGGTTTCCTGGGCATCCTTGAGAGCTGTTTCATTAGAGGGTTAGTACAAATGAGGTTGCTCATTGAAGAGAACCTCAGACTAAAATATATCAGATGCTAGGGACCAGACTATATGTGTGGCTAATTGTAATTTAAATTAAATTATTATTAGGTAACTCTTTTGATAGCTTTCTTAGTAAAAAATCCACGAAGTTCAACGACGTTGCAAAAAGCCATTTTACTGCCATTTTTAGGTTTTCCTTTCTTCTGCCTTTTACTTAAAATTTAGCATTTCTGAAACGAAGGATCTTCTGGATAAATTTCCATTAAAGAGCTGGTTTTCCTTGGTTTTTCAGTCATCAGCTGATAGAATATTCTGTGTCCTGATAAATGTGCATTCTGTGAATACATCATTGAGCCAGTTCCATGTGGAATCACAGTGGAATGGAGGCATTCCAAGTGAATGAGTGGGTAGAAATCAGACAGCTTGCTTATTTTTCTGTGTGTAGCTTGTCAGCTTTTGTGAATGTTTGTGTTCTCTCACATTCTTGCTGTCTAACTTTCCATTTCCAGGGACCATCATGTGTCTAGAACCATTTCACTTTATCCTTGCATATGAAATGGAAGCCTGTGGTGGTTTTGGTTGGAATTCAAAGTACAAAGTGTAGGACAATAAGAGTCTTATGAGCAACTGGAGATCACTTCAGGTAGATGGAATTAAGTTTGGTGGTTATTTTTTTAACTGTCAGTTATGTGAACTGTGTGTTTTGAAGTGCAAGAAAAACTGACAGTGTTTAAATATTTTGTGATGTTTCTTTCTCCAGCTGTTTTAAAGCTTCAAAAAATACCAGCAGCAGTTGTTGTGGTAGCTTCTTATTGTTCCAGCCACTCTCTATTAATGAAAACTGTTTTCCTTCAGTTGCCCCAACTCTGTTTGTGGAACATCTAGATGTATATAAATATAGATGTGTTTATAAACTCTTGAAAAAGAAATCCTGATGCTAAAATAAACAATATTCCCTGTCTCACCTAGAGAGTGTCAGTCCAGTCCTTGGGTGATGGAAGCTTCACTTCCATGTCTGCCTTTCTTACAGCTCCTTTGGGAGTCTGTGGGTTCTTTTTTAGAGTGGAAGTTGCCAGCATTTTGCTGACAGTGCTGAAGGTGAGCAGTGCTGGAGTTCTCTTCCAGTACATTAAGTGACAATTAATTCCCAGGAAGCAAAAATGCTATTTTAGAATTGTTTGTAAATAGAAGTGGGAAACTACTTGGGAGAAATAGCTTGTGAATCATGTCCATTCAATGGTATTATTTATTGGATAAGTAGCTACAAGGGTTTTTTTTACTGCATGTTACTAACCTGAGAGAGTGAAAATTTAGAGGTGGAATAAATTTCAGCGAGAGTGTGGATTGTAAGATATGGTTCCAGACACGGGTCACTAGCTGTTCTCTAGTTGGTTTCCATCTCTAAACTCATTCTTCGTGTGCAGATTTACCAAAAAATGAAATTCCAATTCCATTGCTGTCTAGAAATCTTAATATTTCTTTCTTTTTTTCTCCACTTTTCCCTCAGATATGCGTGATAAGATGAGGAAATGGAGGGAAGAAAACTACAGAAACAGTGAGCAGATCGTGGATGTTGGAGAAGAGTTAATTAATGAATATGCATCCAAACTGGGAGATGACAGTAAGTTCACTGTCTTCAGTATTTTAAAAACTTCCATCACCTGAAGAACTTCCATCAGTAGGCACAGAACAGAAATAAGAAGTCAGGGATTTGGGACTTTCAGCAGTGAAACAGTTAAGTTGTCTCCTTTCTAGCCTAAGTGGCTGTTTTCCAGCTCCTAATGGGGATCAGCTTAGAAGGCTGCAGCTATAATGGTCGGAAAAGCAGAGAATTAGAGCTTTCTTGCCTTTCAAGATGTCAAAAGGTGCTTTGTTACTAAAAGCAATAAAATGGTTTTAATGGGTTTTTAATTAGTTCCAGCAGTTTCTTAAAATGGCCCCGTTTCAGTGGTGATCCACAGGAGTGGAAGTGTAAAAAAAGATACAGACAGAACTCATTAATCCTATTTACCTTGTAGGTTTTTCCCATTGCCTTGAAAAAAAAAAAAAAAAAGCAAAACAAAAACCCCCAAATTGTCTTTATTTAATGCCTCTTTTTGTGTCCAGTTTGGATCATCTATGAACAGGTGCTGATTGCTGCCCTGGACTGCAGTCGGGATGATTTGGCAATGGTAAGTTTTTCAAGTTGATCTTACCCTCAAAGCTTGAGTTTTCTCCCTGGGTATCTCTTCCAGATAGTTCTTTGGACAGTTACAGGATATTCTGAACTCCTAACTTGGACTTGTAGAATGTCTGTGGTGGAACACACTGCTGGGAAGAAACAGCCTCCACCCACCTTCTCTCATCTGGAACTTTTGTTTAGACAGATCATGTCTCTTCCAATAGCCTTGAAAATATTTACAGCTACTCTGGTGTGGGCTAAATGTCAAGAACAATATTGAAGCTGCCATATTGTACAGAGAGGGTTTGTTTATTGAAAACCTTTCAAATTATATATATTTATTATGTTTTTTTAATGTTTTGAGGTAGATGTCATAGAATCATAGACTGGAAGGGACCTTTGGAGATCCTGTCATGCAGATCATGTTCTGTGTCCTGTTGGCTATTGTCAAAGAAAGTTGTTGACATATTGGAGCAAGTGCTCAAGATGAATAAGGAGCTGGACTGCATCTTGTACAAGAAAAGGCTGAGAGATCTGGGGTTGTTAAGTCTTGAGAAAGCTAAGAATGGAGATCTTCAAACATATACTAATGGGAAGGTATAAAGAAAGAGAAGACAGGTTTTTGTAGATGTGCAGCAAAAAACAAGTGTGAGATGTAAACTGCAACAAAGGAAATTCCATCAAGATATTAGAAAAATATTTTAGCAATGAGGTTAGTCAAGAACAGTGACACAGAGAAGCCATGGAATCTCCTTTGGAGATGTTGAGAAGTGGATTGGGATGTGACCCTGCACTCACTTGGAAGCTGGCTTAGTTTTAGCAGGAATTTGGAGCAGGTGACCTCCAGAGGTCCCTAGCAATCCAAATTATTCAGTGATTCTTGATAAAATTGTTAACAGATACTTGGGTTTAATCATTTTTTATGCAGATTTCTTTGTATTACACAACAGTTTAGATGAAATGGGGTTATTTAGACTTGTCACACCTGTTCACTAGATCAAAAATGAAAAAACAAAGAGCCCCCCCACCAACTAACACTTGAAAGGCAGAAACTGAAAAAGACAGATGTGCTTTGCAGACAAATATTAATAATCTTTTAATTTCTCCTTCACAGAACAGTGGGGAAAAAACCATGAGCTTGTCCTGTGCCCAGAAATCCATCAAACTTCAGCTTATTCTAAGTAAAAAGAAAGATCTTTTCAGCAGTTTTTTCATGGGCATGACTCCTCTAGTGCCTCATTCTGTCAGACAAAGCTTTGAGCTTCAGGTGATGTCATTTAGGTAAAACTTAATGTTTTTTGATACACAGGGGTCAGACTAGAGGATGTAGTTGGGAGAAGGGCAATTTGGAGGTAGGTAGGACTAGAGAAGTTGCTCTCACACCCCAAATGTGTGTGGTAAAACAGAGGGCACTGGAAAGTCCAGCACAGCATGCTGAACTGGTCATGAACCCTCTGAACTTCCCTTTCTTTTATTCCTCAGAAGAAAACACTATTGTAGTTTTTATTGCTCTCTGTTGAAGCAAAAACAAATAGACATACTGTTGAAATAAATATAGTTCTGTGTTCTGTTTATATCTAAACCAGTTTGGGGCTTGATTTTCAGGGTCTTTTTAGGAAGCCTTTGACAAAATCGTGGAGGGAGCCAGTGCTGAAAGCTCAGTTGTGAAACACTATTTATTTTTACTAACCCTGGCAGGGATTTTAAATTTCAGTTTCTGTGCCCTCTAAGGAGTATTGCTTGAGGTGAGGGAGTGCAACATCATACATGCAGCTCAGAAAGGAGGTTAAAAACTTAGAGGTAAACTTAGTTGTGTTAGGTTTTTTTATATATATAATATATTATTTTTATTTTTTTTAATCTGATTGATATAATAAAGACATAGTTCATTCAAACAAGTCAACATCATACTCTTTGCTACAGCTGTAGCCCCAGAGTAGACAAAACAGCTTTGGAAATTCTCTTAGCAGTGATCTTTTTACAGCTGTGAGGAATTTTATTTGAAGGAAGAGGTCTCATCTGCTCTGAATGAGGAGGCTGAGATCGTTTTCAGAGTCATTTATCTGCTTTTTTCATGAAGTAATAACTAGTGTAGCTTGTCCATGCATTTTTGTTTTGTGGAGAGTTGTTTGCAACTCTCCCAGCTTTTCATGGCTGATGCCTTACTCTGGCAGGAGTTCAATTTAACTTTGTGGCTAATTGGTTAAATAATTTAATTGGTTGAATAAGGATGGGGTGTTCAGATCTAATGTGAGCAGTTGTGGTGTTGCAGTGCTCCTGCAGTTCAGCTCTCCTTCATCATGTCAATGGGGGGAGGTTTCTAAATGTACAAGGTCTTGGAATTCAGTATTATTGAATTATTGTATTATTCCTGTCTTTAAGGACATTTATAGATCAGTTCAGATGTCAAGTGGCATGCATATAGATTTTTACTGGCAGTTTGTTGCAGTTCAGCTGGACTTCACTCAGAGCTGTGTGTGCTCTGTGTGTGTGCAGTGGGCATCACCCAAAGTGCCACTGAACTCTGTACTAGAGCTGGGTCTTGCTCTGTGAAATTGAATTGTTGAGATCTTGGTTTCTTGAAAACTAAGATGCTCATGGTGACAATTGTGTGCTTACCTGAGGCTAAGCATTACTCCTGTGATTACTCTTCCCTTTCTCTCTTCCTTCTCTAGTTTTTTTGCATATGGAGAGGTGAATATTTCTCTTTGCTGTGTTCTAGCAACCAATTCATCTGCAGAAACAGAGAGGGAACCTGCTAATTTTTACTGATTTGCTGCTGGTTTTTTTTTTCCTTTCAATAGTGGCTGTGGTGAGATGGAACAGACCATGTAGATAGGCCTCTGCTAGAACCTTAGGGCTGAAGAACAAGTTTATAAGCTGAGTTGGATAAATCAATGTCTGGGACAGGAGGGTTGTCTGTGAAGCTTTTGATGGGATTCAAACCACTGGTCCTTTTGAGAGCCTTGGGTCTGTCCTGCTTCCCACAGTCATGAGTCAGCCCCAAGCTTTGCAGTGCTCTGTGTCCACACTCATGATATGGTTACAGTGACTTTACTCTGGGTTGTTGTGACTCAGTCCCTCTACTAACCTCTCTTTTTTTTTTTTCCTTGCTAATCCAGAGAAATCTGCCTGTGATGAGTTTCTTTTATCCAGCCCAGGTGTCTCATTGATTTCAGGAGTTAGAAGCTCTGCCTTTTCTGCCAGCAGGCTCAACCCCAGCCAGTGACAAACATTTTCTTTGGATTTCAAGTGTTATTTGAAAAATAAACACAGAGCAAAGCATTAGCATAGTTTATTCCATTGGAAGATAGTCATTTATTACAGAGGCATCACACAAGCTCTTACCATCTTTCTTTTGTATATTTTCCTGTCTTCTGTTCTTATGAGGCAATGAATCAAGTTTGAACAGTATCAGAACTGATTTAGTAGATGAGATTAATTTGCTAGATAAATATTTCCAAGAAGGCCTGATGATTTCATGGCCTAGCTGGGAGATCTTTCCTAGAACTGGTCTTCTAACAGGCACAGTTTCAGTTTCTCAGGTTCTTGTTTTCAATACATTTTCTTGCTTACTTCAAAACTCAGTATTTGCTTTTCTGTAAAAGTTGAATTCATCAATCAAGTACTATATTTTTTTTTTCAGTTTCCATGTAGATAATGATATTCAAAATACTATTTTTGGTTTTATTTATATAGTTTTGTCTTCAAGAACTCAGGAGGCAGTTTCCTGGGAGCCACAGAGTGAAACGATTAACTGGGATGAGATTTGAAGCTATGGAAAGGTACAACCTGAATTGAAAAAAAAAATAATAAATAATGCATTTTCTGTTTGGAAAGGGACTTGCTACTTCTTAAAAAGGAATTCAGGCACTAGAAGAACATGGCAAAGCAACACTGAGCAGATTCTCTCTAGAAAATAATGATGTGCATGATCATATTATGATGTTGAGAGGTTCTGATTGCATTTTTGTAACACTATGCTGGATACATCAGACATCATAGATGAAAAAGATCTCTTCCTCAACAGCATAAGTCATTCTACAGTAAAACACTAGGCATTTCTTTAACAAAGTTTGAGAGGTGTACATTTCCTCTCCCAGAGCTAGAGTAGCAGATAAAATAGCAGTGCCAGCATTTTTTTTTGCCTTTGTTGTTCTCCTGTGCTTCTAGTTACTGCAGGATGTAGCTCTCTTCCCTTGTTGGTTTTTTTTTTGTGAGTGGCTAAATCAAGTGGAATGTAATCATGACATTTATAGAGTTATAGAAACAAGTCAAAAATATGCTGAATAGAATGGCAGTACTGAAAAGTCAAACTGGTCTTTTTGAAATGACCTATAGAAGGATTATAACATGCTGTGTTTAACAGGAATTATTAAAATATTGAAGAGTTGAAAGCATTTTCCCAAGAGGTTGACCTCAGGGCTTGAGGTTGACCTTTATTGCCCACCTTTCTCCTTTGGTTACATGTTTTGATATCAACATTCTGTTCTAAAGCACTTGTCCTGGCTACTGAAAAGACTTGCAGCTTCCAGCATCTTGGAATGCCAGCAAGTCTGCTACAGGGTACATTTTGCATACAGGGCTGGTGAGATTTGAAGCTTTTGGGCCATCTTCCTAGGGAGGAATTGGAAGTAGTAAACCCCTACATGCTCTTTTTTGGTAGTTTATTTATTTAGCAGATGTCCTCTGCATCCCTGCAAAATGAACTCTTAAAATGCTGCTTGATGTGAGCCACCAATGAATGTCCCTTGCTTGGATCAAGAGTGGATAACTGGACCCCACAACCCCAGGAGCAGTCTCAGGACAACTAGCTGTTCTGTGGTTCACACTCACTTGTTACCAAATCACTTTGATTTATGAAGAATTTCCATTCAACTTGGCTTTCATTCTGTCTTCACTTGATGCAGCATAGGATGACAGTGAGAAAATGGCAGCAGATTTCACCCTCTTCCCAAAACCTACTTAGAAGTGCAAAGCATCATGTCCTGTTCAGGCTGATGTGACTACATTGAAGGTGTTACTGTGTGGGAACAGATTTTTGTGGGACATTATGTGCTGTTTCATCAGTGAAGTGAGTTTAAGCCACAGTTTTCCACAAGTGCTTATAAATGATAAAAAATGTGGTTTGAATTCAGATTTGTCCACTTTGGGGCATGGACACAGCTGAGTGAACACACAAATCTGTTGCCCAGAAGGTTGGAAGTGTTTATAGCACCTGGAGTAACCTATTTCCAGCATAATTCAAATAGATTCTATCAATTAATTCTGCTAGGTAGTGGTAGTGGAAAAGATTTTCTTACAAGATTTATGGTACAGTCTAGGGGTTGAGACAAGAGTGAATTCACAAGAGTGTGACACCTTCAGTTTACTCTGTGTCTGCTTATGTTTTGTAAAATAAACTTACATCAAGTTTTAAATTACAGTAATAAAGTGAAAAGTCATGATTTTGAATGGTCCTCAACATTTTGGGGTTTCTCTTTCTTGGGAAAAGTGAAAGCTGGAGTTGGTATTTGAGGTTTTGACTGATCTGCTTCAGAAAAAGAGAGAACAAATAAGGGAGTGAGAAATTGGGTGTAAAATATACAAGTTGCTGCTGAAACAGTATTCCATGAAGTATTTAGCATGGTTTTTTTTTTAACTTGGTGACATAAAATACTGCTGTTCATATGTAGCAGTCACTAGAGAGTTTTGCAGGAATATAATTTGCTAAAATACTCAGTATAAAAAGTACAGGAGGGTTATTAACTATTGCAGGGACAGTTAAAAATCAATCAAGAGTTCTGTCTTAGCAGAAATAAATTGAATTCTTTGTTTGCACAGGTATGATGATGCTATCCAGTTATATGACAGAATTTTACAAGAAGATTCAACTAACACAGTAAGTTTAAAAGATTTCTTTTTTTTTTTTTTTTCTGCCACACTTCTTGTGTAAAGCACTTTGAGCTATTAGCTAGAATGCCAAAATCAAACTCTAGGAGAAAAGTACAGCAATATATTCTCATTATTTATTTTTTTTTCCCACCAAGGATAAAAACACAAACATGAAGAAACTATGAAGTTCCCAATTTTTCTATCACATGTTGTAATATCAGTGAATCATTATTAATAGTTGTCTGGTTGAGGGTTTATGGTTGCCTGGATTACTTGGTTTCAAGGAGCTGGTTGTCTTCAGTGGGTCAATTTCTTTGTCAGTGCAGAAGCAGCCTCCTGGAGATGTTCCTTGGTGTGGTTTGAACCTCTCCCTTTCTTCAGTCAGCTTCTTTGATGTGGTTTCTGGAGGAGAAACCCCACAGCAGCACAGTTAACTGGGGGTAACTGGGGAATACCAGAGCTGGATATAGATAAAGGCTGATGTGCCATCAGTTTAATCAAACCATTAAATAGACCTCACAAAACAAATGAAAAAAACCCCAACAACCCAAACAAACAATCAGCCCAAAAAACAGACCTCAAAGCACCAAAGCAGCAAACTTTTCAAGGCAACATGTCTGAAAACATTACCCAGCTAAGCACTTGGGCAACAGTGGTAGTCTCTGTGTCTTTTAGTCTTTTAGCAGGGGTAGAACTCAGTTTTTGTGCAAGGGTCAAAAGAACTGTTTCAGTCTTGGTTTCAGACTGCTTCAGTCTTGATTTTTCATCTCCCTAGAGCAGTGTTGCTTCAACTGTGTTCTGCAAGAAAAATAGAGCTGATGCCCAGTTGTCCTGGCTTGGTGTGTGGCAGGGTTGTGGTAACAAGGAGGCTGCTGGCACTGTCTCCTGAGAGAGCCTTTGAGATCCTTCCAGTGGTGGAAGTGCCTTTTCAATAACCTATTGAAGAGGGGAAAAAACCTGCTGGGCAGTTTGATTTGTTTTGGAGAGGAGGAGGATGTAAGAAGAACAACTCTGCAGACAGCAAGGTAGGTGCAGGTAGATGTCAGAGCAGGTGGCTGTGCCTGAAGAAGGCCATGACTCTGAGGGGCTGGAGCAGGCTGTTGAAGGGAGGACTCTGGCCTGTGGAAGGGACACACACTGGGGCACTTAGTGAAGATCTGAAGTGTGTGGGAAGGACTCCCATTGAACTTCATGGAAGACTGGTCTCCTGTGGGAGGCACCCTGCACTGGAGCAGTGGATGACTGCAAGGAGTTCTCCCCCTGAGGAAGGAGCAGCAGAAACAACATATGATGAGCAGACCACAACCCTCATTCCCTGTCCCCCTGAGGCACTGTGTGGGAGGACATGGAGAATCAGGAACAGAGCTGAGTCTGGGAAGAAAGAAGGGCTGAGGGGAAGATGGTGTTGAGCTCTAGTTCCATTTCTCATTACTCTGATTCAGTTGGTATCTTGGTGGTGGGTTTGTGCTTTGAATTGATTTTGTTTCCCCAAGTTGAGTCTGGGCTTTGCCATGATTGGTGAGGGATCTGGCCCTGGCCTTGTCTGAATCCTTGAGCCTTTGGTTGTATTTTCTCCCCATCCCATGGTGGGGTTGGAGTGAGGGAGCAGCTGGGTGGGCTTAAACCACAACACCTTTGAAAGCCTGGAGTGGTTTGGAGTTGCAGTTTGAGCACAAGGTGCATAGCTGGATGCAGTAAATACTGAAGGATTTTATCCATCTATGATCCAAATAGTTTGAGCCACTGAGTCTTCAGAGTCATGGTAAGAGCAGCTGGAACCAGTGAAGCCACCAGAACAGGTCATGGAGGTGCACATTTGATGACATCTTGTTGAAGCCAGTGGGAGATGGAGCACAATATTCCAGTGACTTCTGTGGACCACAGGGCTTTGAATTGTGCATTTTTTGGCAGTTGGACTCCTCAGCTGGCTCAGCATGGCTAATGTCATCTTGCTGGATAGTTTGACAGAACAAAATGATCTATTTAAATAATAGGAATTTCTAGTAGCTAATTTGGATTTCCTCCTTAACAAAATCATAAAGATCCATACAATGGTACTATTTAGAAGCATAACATGTAAATATTAGAGCTGCTGCACATCTATTGGATTTCTTGAGGTCTTAGAAGTGTAGTGTTAAATGCCCAGGAAAGGTTCCTTGTTATATGTGAAGAGTGAAAGTCAACTAGAAAGTTTGGATAAATTGTCATGTGCAGATTTCTTTGTGTCTTCTACCTGTTAATTATTTCCATGCACACATGTGGCTGCTGTAGGGAAATAATATATTGAGATTTTAAAAGAGAAACTGTTGCTGAGTTGTCTTGGCACTCACCTTACATTAGAGCAATTTCCTCTGGTTTGCTGACACATGGAGTTGTTTATATACATTAAAGGTTCTGGCAAATGCTCTAAGTGAAACAGACATTTGTTCACACGCATCATGTAAAAATCATACTTTGCACTGGCTGACAATTTCCAGTAGAAGCATGGACAAAGTTTGGTTGGTTTTTTTTTCCTTTATTTTGTACACCTAGCAGCCTTTTCCATTGTGAAAAGTGATCCTTGAACTGAAATTATGTAATGGACATTTATATTTTGACTGCATTGTTGCATTCAAACGTGGAAATCAAGAGAACAGAAAGCATTTGATTTCATTTCTTAGGATGAAATTCAAAATACTCTTTTACAGAGGTGAGCATCTCCCTGTTTTCTCTCACTATGAGCTTGAAAAAGATGACTCATTTGACAGTGGGGCAATGTAAATGTCACTTCAGAGATCAGGTATCATTGCATTGTACAGCAGGAAAACTGCATGCTGTAGTTGCCATCATGGTGGAGTGACTCACCCAGCTGGAGTGCTGTGCTGGATGGCTGGAAACTCTTCAGAAGGGCTAGGCCAGCCAGGAGAGACAGTGGGGTGGCCCTCTATGTTGGGAGGTGTTTTGTTTGTCTTGAGCAATCAAAGAATCAGGGGGAAGGCCAACAAGGCAGTTATGGTGGGAGACTGCTGTAGACCATCCAACCAGGATCAAGAAGCAGACAAAATAGTCTAGCAGCAGCAGGGAGAAGTCTCACCATCACTACAGCAGCTTGTTCTCATGGGGGACTTCCAACTGCTCAGCTGGCTGCTGAAAATACAGCACAGCAGAGAGGAAACAGCCCAGGAGGTTCCTGGAGTGTGTGGAAGAGAATGTCCTGACACAGCTGGGGAGCAAGCCAGTGAAAGAAGTCCACCTTCTGGACCTGCTGCTCAGGAACAGAGAAGGATTGATGGGTGATGTGGTTGGTTGGAGACCATCTTGGGTGGAGAGATCATGAAATGATGGAGTTTTCATATCTTGGAGGGGAGCTGGGTGACAGAGCCAGGGAGCAGAATGAAGCCCCCATACTGAAGAGGAGATGGTCAGTGAGCTGCTGCAGCACTTAGACACACTCAGGGCTATGGGGCTGGGTGGGATCCATCCAAAGGTCCTGAGGGATCTGGCAGAAAGGCTCACCAAGCACTTGATTATTATAATAACAACAATAACTATTATTATTTTTCATTTATTAGCAGTCCTGGCTAATGGGAGAGGTCCCAGCTGCCTGGAGATCAGCAGATATGATGCCCAGCTCTAAGAAGGGCTGGAAGGAAGATGTGGGGAGGTACACATCCAGGACAACCAGGTGATCAGACCCAGTCAGCATGGGATTAGATCCTGCTTGACTAATCTGCTCTCCTCCTTTGACAGTGACCCACTTAGTGGCCAAAGGAAAGGCTGTGGATGTTTATCTGAATTTTATACAGCTTTTGCTGTATCCCACAGCAACATTGTGGGTTGTTTTTTTTTTAGCATAGTTGGTAGAAAGTCCTTTTTTGTTTGTTTTTGCTCTGAATCTGGTTCATTGAGAAATCCTCCTCCTGCTCTGCTCTGGAGGGAAGCCTTGGATCCTAACAGGAAAAGAGCTCTTGGTAGAATGCAGCTTTTATTATACCATGAGAAAAACACCCAGCCTGGCTGAGGTACAGGCATTTGAAAAACCTTAATGTTCTCAGTAGAGACTGCTGGAATTTTTTATTAAATACATCTTCTTCAAATCCTGTTTGTGTGGAGCATGATCTATCCCAGGCTATAGAGACTTAGCAGGACTTAGTCACTCCTCATGGCTGTAGTGCTGTGGGAAAGGGGCAGAAAACAGGGCTGTGCCTTTCTTTTGAGTTGCACCCAAGTGATGAGCAGGAGGGAAAAAAAAAAAACCCAAAAAAGCCAGTTGGAACTGAGTGAAAAGTGGAGGAATCAGAACTGTGAGGACCCAAAGAGAGAGGGACAGATCATAGGCTGTGTAGTTTAACAGAAGTGAGGAACAGGTGGCATGAAAGTTGGAAAGAGATCAGAACAGAGGGATTTCTATCAACATTGTCTTGTGCAGGCTTTTTTTTTTTTCCCTTAAAAAAAATAATTAAAAAAAAAAAAATCACATTTAGCCTTGAGGTTTTCTGTTGTCAGTGTGTAAAATTCAGTAGGAAATTTGCATGGAATTGAATATCTTGTGTTTTCTGTTTGCTATGTAAGGCACTGGTCCTGGGAATGGGGCTCCTTCATAAGAACCCTACATATGGAAGTAGTATCTTGAATGTTGTTTTCTCTCATTTGTCCCCCAGCAGCCATGTGAGATGAAATAATCCTGACATTTTACATATGGATAGCAGATGAAAACCCAGCTCTGCAAAATTATTTAGGATTCAGTTCCTAAGCAGGCTGTTAGCTCTCTGATTTTGCTATTGATTTCAACTCTGTAATGTATATTAAATGAGGAATTTTTAAACTATGTGTGTCTGTGTCACATTAAGTTCAATGCCTTTTTTTTTTTTTTCAATATTTTACCCTGGCAAAGATTCTGCTCTTGGGGAGCAGTTTGAATCCAAACTCATCTGTTTTAATTAGGCAGGTAAATATTTTTGTCAGTCCAGCCCTTCTGGGGGTGGCCTGTCCAGGAGCACCAAGAAGATTGCTGATGGGGAAGGAAATTTTTGTTCCCATGTGCCACACTTGGGCTGGTGTCATCCTGGTGCATCTGATTATTCAACTCAACCATTAAGAACATTGCAGAGCCCTTGGTCAGCACCAGGGGAAAGTGAGAAAAGGCACCAAGTTCTGCCTTCATATAATCCACTGAAAATCTGCTGCCTTTATTGGGGTAATTCTGCTGCTGTTCTTCTTGCTGCTCTTGCAATAAGCTTTTCATACAAAAAAAAAAAAACCACTCTAAGTGCTTGCTTAGTTTAGCACATGGATAATCACTTCATGGGTCTAGTTAAGAATTAAAAATCAGAATTTTAAGAGCAAGATCCTGTTCAGGATGAAGCTTTCAGGGTTCATCAAATACTCCACTGCCAACTCTGTTTATGGCAGTGCACAGGGACAAGTGTTTGCCTGTGGCCATTTGAAGTGACACTTCCCATACCACTTAGAGATTCTTTTTCTAGCCAAGCTGTACATGTGTCAGAAGAGGCACAGGAGGTGGTTGAAGATTTGTCCAGATACTGGAAAGATTCAGAGTAAAATCTCAGGATCATGTAAATAGACAACAGCTCTATGTCATGAATATCTGAGTTTATTCTTCCTGACACCTCTTTCAGAATTACACAGAAATATTATTACACAACTTAGTCCTAAACTTCAGGGTGGTGGTTTTAAAGGGACTTTCTGATGGAGGATGGAGTTGGAGAGAGGTGTGAGGAGCTGCAGCTGCTCCTTCAGATGGTTAAGCTGGGGATGCACTGTGTGGATACCAAAGAAAAATTTTCTTTTTTTGACAGTATCACCTTTGCAAGGGGTGGTTTTTGCTTCTTGGTTGGTCATGATGGGTGAAGTGAGAGAGCAGAGTGCACTCCAACATTTTCCCCATGTTTTCCTTTGGTGAGCACAGCACTTTTCAATGGCAGTGGAGACTTTGAAATGAACTATTTGAGAACCTAAGAACAGCTACACTGGAGTGATGCCAAAAGTCCATTTTCCTTGTCCTGTTTCTGACATTGACCAAGAGCAGGTACTGGGAGAAGTGGGGAAGAACAAGGTCATCACAGTGAGCACTGCTCTGTTCTGCCAGTTGCCATTCATCTTCACATTCCACTTTTCCTGTGCCAAAAGTGGGAATTCTGCTTTTACTAGCTTTTCATGAAATTTACACAGAGATTTCTTTTTTAACTACTTTTTTGGATGGCCATAAGTTTTGTGCATGTGTCTGCAGCATCATTCAGCAATGAAATGCAATCGGGCAACTCTTTTTTCTTTTTTTTTTTTTTCCTGAACCTTCAATCTAACAGTTTGATTTTCTACCCCTGATTTGCCTGTTCAAATCACCAGTTGTTTTCTGTTACTTTATTCATGCTCATGATTTTAGGACTCTTTTGAGGTTTTCTTCCTCCTGAAGAAGCAGCTGAGAAGTCCTGATCTGTACAAGAGCTGGGATCTGACCAGTGATCATTCATTAAACCTCTTTTAGCCCTGAACCCCTCCTAGTGAGTGTCCTTTCTGCTTTTTTTTTCTGTTTGCTGAGGAAGGAGGGGGCAGAGGTGCAGTGTTGAAAATGCAGGAGCAATATCCAATTATCAAGTGGCAAAATGATGCCACTGATGGCTTCTGATCACTCCAGTGTCACTGTGTTGTGGGTTTTGGGGGTTTGGATCTTGTTTGGTTTTTCAAGACCTCTTCTGAATGCTGAACAGACATTTTCCTGAGCTGATAATTGCAGCTCCAGCAACTCCTTCTGAAGTGGGCAGATTCAGACAGTTTTTATGTGTACTTTAAATTAGGATTGTTTTACCTTGGATCCGGATTAAAACCCAGGAGCTGTTTTGTCATGCTGACTTGGACTGTTGTGAATGCAGCTGACTTTTGTTCTTTAGACTTACATAACTCATTATCATCAATTAACTAGATGTCACATTAATTCCCTTCTTAGATGCCTTACGAAGATGCTTGAGCAGCAGTTTTTCCTCCAGGCAGCTCTGGGATTCTCAGTGCAGAGAACTCACTGGTAGACAAGAACTCTTTCCCCCTCTGTTTGATATCTTTGACTAATTTATTTCTCATTTTATTGATGTGAATACCTCTTCTTACACCCTGGCAGCTTAGCTTCCTTCAGAGCTTTCAGCTTCAGAGGGCTTGTTGGAATTTTTTTTGAACTTGAAGTTGACTTTGCAATGGATCTCTATTCATTTCCACTCAGTGACACCTCTGAAGAGCTCCAGTAGATCAGGAAGCATTACTTTGTGGCTACTCTTTTTTTGCTATATAATTTCTCATGTTTTCCAATTCCAGGCTTTAGCTAGTGCCAGTTTGCTGTGTGCTGGTGTTAGAAATTATGGGCTGTTGCTTGCTGGATTCCTGTCACAAGTTGTGTTCACCATTGCTGCTTAGGCTTTGGTATTATCCCTACAGGACCAGCTTCAACTCAGCAGCTCTGTGCCTGCATAAATTAATATGCAAAGTTTAGCCTGATTTAACTATTAATTAATTGCCAGTTAACTATTTAACTATCAATTAACTATTTAATTGTTAACTTGGAAAAAAAATCTGCTGGTTACTGGGGTTCTGTTTGGATTATGTGGCATTTCGTGAGGTCTGTGTAATTCCTTCTCTTTATTTTTGTGTTGTTGTTTACACTTCTGGTTTGATTTGCATGTTGCAGTTTGAAGATTATTTTAATAGATCAAACTCTTAGACCAAATGCTTATTTTTTTTAAAGTCCTCAATAAAAAAAAACTTTAAAAAGGGAAGAATTTAAGATGCCAAATCTAATTTGTTTAATGCTGCAGCAGTTGTATTGATATAAAAATGTTCTTTCTTACAAGTGTCAGTCCCTGAAAATTCTCCTACTAATATTTTTCTTTGCAGCTCTGCCATTTATACTCTCTCTTGGTATATTTTACTACTCCAGTGCAGAAGTGGATAAAGGTTCAGCTCTTCACTTGGAGTTTACTTAATGCTAATTAAAAAGAATCATGACAAATGGAGGATTAGTTCCTTGTGCTAGGTTGGGGATTATTAGTCTTTAAAAGCAACATCTTAGAAAGGTTCAGTGGTTGAGAAATCTGTGACATACTGAAGGGCCTGAGCCCATATGGGCTTGTTCTTAAAAACCTTACTGCTGTGTTGAAAAAAAAAAAGCCAAAATAAATCTCAGGTGTTATTTATCCTTGTTAATAGAATTGTTACAACTCTTTTAGTCTGCAGTATAATTTCAAATCCCATAGTGAAAATGTTTCTCATTAATATTCTCACTACTTGCAATTAATGATGGAACAGATTTGTACTCTGTGTTCTGCTGGTAGTTTATTTCTTGCAATAGGTCCCCTAAAAAATGAGTTTCTATTCCAAAATGAGATTTTGACTAAAACAGAAGGCTTGAAACACTATAAAAATTACAAAATTACCTGTTATTATTCTATCAGCTACAAATTAAATTGCATATATTAAATAAACCCCTAAATTAGCCCTAATATCTATGAATCTATGAAATGCTAGATAAAGCTTATGTAGAATTGGTGAATAAAAAGAGCTTTGAAATATTATTTTCCCTCACATTAAAACCAAAAATGTCATTTGGAAGAACTCTGGTGGGTTTTGGTGTAGTTTATAAGCAGATAATTAAATGAATACCATACACATCTGACAGAAACTAAGTGCTACCATCAGACCATGTTAGTTCTGTCTAATCCTTTTATCCTCATTATTTGATTGCATTAGATGACATGTTCATTAGAAAGAAACATCAGGTTATATTTGTGACTAGAAGTAGTTGTAGCATCTCATTCATTCATGTCCTGAGGTTGCAGTGATTTATGTTCCCTGGGAGTGCTGTGGTTGAGAAATAAAGCATCCATGGAGAAAATCTGTTTCCAGGCTCTTTTGGAGGACTGACTTGCATGTGAGAAAGGACTTGCAGAGGAAACCAAAAAAAAAAAGAAGGTGATTTATGCAGACAGCTCCTCTTTGGGGTTGAAAATTAAATTGGCAGATGCATTGATTGATGAACAGATTATCAATTCTCAAGCAGTTCAGTCTCTTGATTGTTGGGTTGGGGTTTTTTTTTTTCTTTACATTTTGCAAATAACAACTGAATTTTTCATCCAAAAGCTACATTTTCAAGTAGTCTGACTGGAAGAAATACAGATTTTCATGCAGTGTGTGCTCTTAGCCTCATTTTCCCTTCTCTCATCATCTGGGCTCACTGGGCTGGGCATGACACTGACCTTGGGCAGGGAGTTTGACACTCCTGGTGTTCCCACCACAGCAAGGCTGCTTGCTGAAATGCCTTGAGACCTCCTCACCAAACAGGGATAGAGAGCAAAAGCTTTGGGTTTTTGTTTGGTTGTGGGTGGTTTTTATTCAGCAATAACAGCAATATGATAAGCATGTGGGATGATGCTTTTTCGACTTAAAAGAATCATTTTAACTACACTGTTATCTTTCTTTTCAAAACTCAAAAAATAAAATAAACAGTGTCTGTTCTTGTCACAGTGATAAGTGAGGTCAGCAGTTGAAATTTGCAGAGTCAGTTATGGCTCTTTAGCCAGAACAATGGATGGAACTTCACAGGTTGCAGTTGGACAAAGCAGCAGTGGAAAACAAAATGAGTGTGGGTAAACCCACCGTGCTGCTGCTGCTGCCCTGTTTTCTCTCCTGCTTGGGGGGATAAATTAGTGCCTTGTGTTTAAGCAGATGAATGAAACACTTTTTTCCCCCCCCCCCCCCTCATTTGAGTCATTTTCACTGGATTTTCATCAAATATGTGTTGAAGGGGATGAACTCAAAGGAAAAAAAAAATAAAAGTACAGTTAGTGTTGATTTTTTTTCTAGCTGTACTGGTTTGGTAGGTTTAGCTAATTGACTTGAATGCTGCTCCCTTCTTCCAGAAGCAATTAACTTGTTCAAATGATGATCAAAGAAAAGCAAAGCCATTAGATAGTAGTTACATTTAAAATAAAAACTAACTTTTGGGGGTATATGTGTGTGTGATCTTAGGAAGGTACATCATGAAGAAACTGACCTCAGAGCTATCTTCAATTCAGAGATGAGAATTGCTGAAGGTTTGATTGCAGAGCTGTCTGTTCCCAGGCTCTCAGGGCTTCATGGAATGGAATCAGAGCTGTGAGGGGAACATGCAGTGGGATTTTTGTGTGTGTGTGTGTGTACATGCAGACACATGATGCACACCACATCATCTGTCTTCTTGTGGTCACCCAGGAGAACAGGCATTCTAGGCAAGGCAGGAGGGTGACAGTGTTTGTTCTTTGATTCACCTTCTGCTGGCATTTGCTTTTGCTTTAATGCTCTTAGATTCCTGATCTGATGATGCATTCAGGGCTGGCTGAGGTGTAGCTCAGAGTGCTCCAGAGTCTGCTGGGAAGATGTCCATTGTTTGGATTACACCTCAAGTGTTTCTTGATACACAACTCCTCCACCTCTGAATACTGCTTGTAGAGAACTGTAACTGATGGACTTCAAATATATTATTCAGAATAATCTGAGTAATTTTCTCCTGGTGGTATGTCACCTCTCTGGTAAAGTTCAAAGTTTAAATCCATGATAATTCTTAGAACTTGCTTTATATTGTTGATGCTGAAACACATTTTCCACCCACGTGCTGCTGCTTTGCCACTGAAATGGCTATTTTTGTATTCCCATTACACTGGAGCCTATTTTGTGCAGAATGATGAGAGACTGTTGATGAACTGGATGTGTGTTGAACATTAATTAAAGGTGGCATTCCCCACTCCATCAAGAACCTTTCAAACATGACTGAAAGCCACATTTATCCCCTGGCAGCCAAGATGCATGTGTGGCATTCCCTGAGACCCAGCCACTGCCTCTCCTCTATAGCCATGGATCTTGTGAATGACAAGGTGGGGGTCTTTGGAATGGCTGAAGATTAGCATCCCCTGCTGTTTTGTAATTATCAGAATCTGGACAGTCATTTATTGGAATGAAATAATGCATACAGTTTGTGCCTCCAAAGAAAAGCATCCAGAATGTGATTGTGAGCAGAGGTTTTCAATCTCTCAGTGGGATGTCATAGGGTATGTTTATAAACTCCAACCTAGCAGTGGCTCTGTGCTGGAATTCCCCTGGTATTGAGACAATAATTTGCACAGTCAAATTGCTTTCTTTACAAAAAAACCCAGGGAATTCTGAGACCTTAATCCTTTATTAATGTCAACCCACAGGCAGCAAGAAAGCGTAAGATTGCCATTCGAAAAGCCCAGGGGAAAAACCTTGAGGCCATCAGAGAGCTGAATGAGTATCTGGAACAGTGAGTGTCTCCCAAGCCTGTGCTTTGCTATTCTGAGAAATCTTTTTAATTAAAATGGAATTTGCATTTGATTTACTTCTGCTTCCATGCTGGTCATTTACAGAATCCCTTGCACATTCTTTCTTTTTTTTTTGTTTTTGTTTTTGTTCCCTCTCTCTCCTCTCTACAGATTTGTTGGAGACCAAGAAGCTTGGCATGAACTTGCAGAACTTTACATCAATGAACATGAGTAAGTTGTTTGCTAAGTCCATATAAAAACTGTTAAATTGAAACCCACTCTGTGCAAGTCAGAGACCTCAGAGGCTTCTTTCAAGGACTGGTGGTAGAAAATATGCTGTCTCCTTTCCAATAGAACAAGCAGAGGCAGGAAATAATTACAAACCTTATTTGCCTACCAAATGCTTTAAAAAGGCATTTGTTTTTTAAACAGAAGCAGTTTACCTAATTAGCTGCATATTTCAGCCTTTTTTTTTAATATCTTTTTTAAAAAGGGGTTTGAGTGTGGCTAGGAAAGGCAGTTCTTCCCCAGAATTTTTCATTGAAGTGATGTTTTTACTAGTTAGAGTTTTTAATTTTTTTATTCTAAAACCAATTGATCACAGCAACTGATATTCTCATTTTCTTTCAGCCTACCTCTGCTTATCTTCTAATATTTATCCCTATTTTTGTTGAGGTAATAACAGGCAAAATGAACTTTTAATAACCTTTAAAATAAAAAACAAACCAACAAAAAACACCCCCCATCACTCAAAACACAACACAACAAAAAACCCCTAGATCATGGAGCCAGAGTTAGAGGAATCTGGTCGCCTGGGTACAAAACCCAGTGCAATCAAGAATGCTTCATGTTGTAGTCCAACCTGCTTATTGGATATTTAATGGGTTTGTTAGCTTTTTTTTATTGCTGTAGTGACAGGAGGAAATCCCAATGTGAGAGGATTAGCTCAAAGCCTTAGTGCAAGTTTTCTAATATCACAGCATTAATTCTAACCTTCACCCAAAGGCCTATCTTTTTTTTTTTTTCCCCCCCTTCTTTAGTTCTTCAGCCCAGCCTGAATTAGATCACATTGTTTCCTTCCTTCCTTTCTAGAGAGTAGTAAAAGAATCAAATTCTCAAGGAAGAAACAGCCATTCTCACTGTGATGAAAAAATTATTCCCCCATCAACTCTCCTTTTACCCCAGTCTCAAAGAAAAGAATGATTAAACTCTTTCAAATGCTGACTTAAGGGATAATCTAGAATTTTGATATCCAGATTTCCATTTGGTTTGGGAAATCCACCAGACACTTTTCCAAGAAAACAGCTTTTTTTTTTTTTTTTAATGGCTAGAAATATATTGAAGCTTGTCAGTTCTGTCAGTAGAAAAGTGAATGATAGAGTGGTGTAAACATCCATGTTCCATTGCTGATTGTTTGGGGGGTTTTGCTATCATCTTTATTACAATATTGTGTAATAAAACCTGAGAAAGAAATTGCTTTTGCTTGTATTTGTCCCGGGTCTGTAATTCCACTAAAAAAAGAATGTGTAGAACTTTCTCCAGTCATTGAAAAATTGACTTTGCTCACTGTAATTTTATGAGTGTTGTTATTATTTTGATGATTAAAGGGGGGAAAATTGCAATCTTGGGGAAAAATTGGAATCTTGGCTAAAAATTGGAATCTTGGCTAAAAAATATATTTTTTTTAAGGAAACAGTCAGCTTATTTGTTTAATTAATGGCACAAATTCAGTCTTGTTGGTGCAATCACTGTGCTGTTACCATGCTTGGGGACTCAGCTGATGATTCAGGGAGTGGAGCATCTCTCTTGTGAGGAGAGGCTGAGAGAGCTGGGGCTCTTTAGCCTGGAGAAAAGGAAACTGAGAGGGGACCTCATCAGTGTCTATCAAGATGTTAAGGGTGAGTGTAGAGAGGATGAAGGTGTCTGTAGAAGATGTCAGATCTTCAGGAAACAGTTGGAAGACTGGGAAGCTGAGAGTTCTATCATTAAATAAACCTGTCTTTTGAGCTTTAAAGTACTTTAAAGCACAAGTACTAGCCTTTTGCAGTGAGAAGTTGGACTGCTCTGAGGTTATTTTCATCTCTGGATTGGAACTATCTGATTTTTACAACTGCTCAGTAATGTTTTTTCATCTCCCTTCTGTGGTTGCTGAGCAGATGGAGTTGACTGCCAGTGTAAGTGCTTAATTTTCCTGAAGAAGAAACTGAATTATTTTCTAGTCTGAGTTAACTGTCCTGCATTACCTAATGCCTGTTTCTACTCCTCACTGCTGTTGCTAAGAAATGTCATTTATTAATCCAAAATAGACACACGAGGTGCTTTCTGTGTACACCTAGACCACTACATTTGGTTTGTTTTTTCACTACCTCCAACTTGAGGTTTCAAACATCATTTAAAGTACACCTTTCATGTTGTCACTGCTTTTCCTTTTCCTCAGCTATGCAAAGGCAGCCTTCTGCTTAGAGGAGCTGATGATGACTAATCCACACAACCACTTATATTGTCAGCAATATGCTGAAGTAAGTATTTGCAGAAGAAATCCATCCCATTTCAATCCATGCTCTGTTGTTCTGTTACTGAAGCAGGCAAAAAATGGAATAAAAATGGTTTATTTCCTTTTTACCCTGGGAGATTTAAGAGAGTGCACAGAGAATGTGAACCCCACATAAGACTTTAAACTGTTGAGAAAACTCTGCTTTCTTACTTAGTGTGACCACGATTATGGGCAGGAATTATTGAAGATAAAAAACTTCTTTTCAATGAGCTATTCTTGTTGAATTGTTTATGAACTTTTCAAATTAAGTGCATGAGAAGTTAAGCTTTTCTGCAACAATGCTGCCTAGGAGGTTATGATCTATTGCCTGTTATTGTGGAGCCAGAGCTTGGAATCCACAGAGGAGATTTTCCCTGAAAGAGCACTGGGGGGAGGGCACCCTTAGAAGTTTTAGCTCAAGTTTTTTAGCTCTCTTTTGCAGGTGTATATTTTTTTTTCCTAAATAACTGCTTAGAATGGATGTAATATATTTAATTTGTTTTGTTAAGGTGGATAAAATTGGGTTAACATTAAAATTTAAGTCTAAATGTCTGTAGAAATTAAAATTTAAGTCTAAATATCTTTCTGGTAGCAAGACAACAAAGCTTATCTTCTAATATTTATCCCCATTTTTGGTGATGTAGTAACAGGCAAAATGAATAGAAAAACAATGGAGGGATGTTCTAAACTTTGTGTGCTGTTTATCAGTTGGATAGGTATGAAGTGTGTTGTTTTGTGTACTGTTGTAATGCTGTTCTGAAGGAGTACAGGGTTAGGATGGATTTATAGCAGTCAGAATTTAGCTATAAATTTAGTGTAACTTTTCATAAGAGCCTATCCTAACATTTTAAGTTATAATGTGCAAAATAATGACATTTTATTCTTCTAGAAATCAATTAATTAAATCAATTATGGGAGGGTTTTTAAATTTATTTTTTACCTTTTTTTTTTTCCTCCTATAATTAAATACTTCAAAATTCTTATATTAAAAAGAGCTTGGATTTCTCCCAAGCCAGTCTTAGTCCTTTGGTAGGACTCACCTGGTTTGAAACACCATGTGAAACAAAACATGAAGTGAACTTTCATGGGATCTTTGCTTCAGTGAATGCCTGAGTTATAAATGATGTGCAAGTTGCAAACATTTCTAATTTTTGCAGGTGAAATACACTCAAGGGGGGCTGGAAAACCTTGAGCTATCACGAAAGTATTTTGCACAAGCACTAAAGCTTAACAACAGAAACATGAGAGCTTTGTTTGGACTTTACATGGTAAGCATGATGATGTATTTTCCATGTTATTATTTGAGTGTTTTTAATGCATGGATTTTATCCTTTACTGTTTGCTTTTTTGGGGTTGGTTGGGTTATTTGGTTTTGGTTTGGTTTTTTGGGGTTTTTTTTGGGGTGGTGTTTAACTTTATTAGCACTTCTTTATAATTCTGAATATGGACAATTTCATGGCAATAAATTCTCCTCAACTGAAGTGCTCTTAACCCTTAAATCTTGCCCATGTTTGCCAAAGAATTGTGATTACTGGAATATATT
>JAOEGS010017491.1:27211-40322 GCA_025447755.1 Corythornis vintsioides | reverse complement strand
ACCCGCCTTCACACACGTCCCTGGTAAGCAGCAGAGTGCAGCTGCTGTCCCCTCATGGTCCCAGTCTCAGGGCTGTTGGACAGAAGGGTTGTGTGGTTGATGTCAAGCAGCTGGGGCCCTGCAGCCCCGGGCAGCAGCGGGGCACTGGCTGGCTGCTTGGCGTTCTCTTTCTGGTCTTGGGAGAGAGAGACTGAGCTGAGCAGAAGAGAACGACTTGGGAGCTTCTCAGCTGAATGTAGGTTCCTACTGCCTGGTGGAAAGTGGAATCCCTTTGTTTTGGTCCCTGCAGAATTTTCACCTCATTGACTTCAACGTGCTGACGGTGACGACCATCGTGCTGGCGCGCCGGCTGATCGGGGCTATTGTCAAGGAGGTAAAGTCCCCGAGCAGATCTCACAACCATCCTGTCCTCTGGTCAAAATGCCAAGCTGTGTGTCCCTTCTGCAGCTCCAAACTCTTCTTCTGTCCTTTCCTAAAGAACTCTGCTGTGTCCAACCCAGGCAGGGTTCTGGGAACAGCAAGAGAGCGGGAGCGAGCCCCTCAGAGCATTGCTCACGACTGGCTCTGTCCTGTGGTTGTTCCTGGGTGACTCTCAAGCAGCCTCTGCTGATGCTGCTTCTCTTCCTCCTGAACAGCCTCTTGTCCTGTTCTCCTCATCAGCTTTCTGCAGGGAAGGACCAGTGGAGGCTGGTTTGTGCTGCCTGCAGAAGCTTTGTGGCAGGTCCAGGACAGTGTCCTGGTCACACCACTAACCACCAAACCTTGAGAAGCCCTGAGAGCTCTCCTGGAGAGCCCAGACTCCATCCTGCAGCAGCCTCCCCTTTCCCAGGGCAACCAAACCTCCTCTCCCTGGCTCATCCCTGGTGCACACAGAGTTGATTTTACTGGGGGGGTGCAGCTCGTACCCTTGGCTTTCTGGAACTGGGGATTGGTCTCTGCTCTGCTCAGCTCTCCCTTCTCTCCCTGCAGGCTTCCCAGAGTGGCAAAGTGTCCCTGCCACGCTCTGCCCTCCTGGTGATCACTCGGTTCGCTGTTCTCACCGGCACAGGCTGGAGTTTGTGCCGATCAATCATCCACCTCTGCAGAACCTACTCCTTCCTTAACCTCCTCTTCCTCTGCTACCCGTAAGTATCTCCCCTGTCCCCTGGGGTGATTTCTGGTGGCTCTTCAGGGCACTGGGTGTTGCTCTGTTGAAATGAAGCCTGGCAGTAAATAAGCACTAGATTACCTGGTGACAGAACCTGAACTGTCCTTTTCCTCTCTGGGTCACACCTCCTCTTGGTGCAGGGATTTACCTTGAGCACTCACCCCTGTTTAAGCTTTCCTGTAAGCATCACTTGTTAGACTGCTCTGAAAAGGCTTCTGGGTGTTTCTTGTGCTGTCTAAAGAACACTGTCTTTGGTTCACCTTGGTTCTTGGGTGTCTCTGGCAGGTGGAGTGGCTCAAACAGCTTCCCTGCTTTGTGTTCACTAACAAAGGCAGCCAGTTCTATTTCCAGTTGGGTAGTGGAAAGAGCTCCCTTCTCTCTGGCAGATGCAGGAGGAGGCATCTCATAAAGATCTGAGGCTTGGTGCTTCTGTTTGAGATCAGAGTGGTGATCTATTCTTTTCATAGAATCAGAGTCATTTTGGTGGGAAGGGACTTTTCAGATGATCAGGTCCACCCATTCACCCAGCACTGCCAGGGCACCACTGACACCTGTCCCTCAGCACCACAGCTCCATGGCTTGGAAACCCCTCCAGAGATCACAGGGACTCCACCCCTGCCCTGGGCAGCCTGGGACAGGCCTGGAAAACCCTGGAGGGGAAGAAATTGTTCCTCAGCTCCAACTTAAACCTCCCCTGGGGCAACATGAATTTCCTCTGGGCTCAACAAGCCCAGGTCCCTCAGCTGCTCACAAACCTGCTCCAGACCCTTCCCCAGCTCCATTGCCCTTCTCTGGCCACGTTCCAGCCCCTCAATGTCCTGGGAGCGAGGAGCCCAAAACTGACCCCAGGATTCAAGAGGTGGCCTCCCCAGTGCTGAGTTTTCCAGAGGTTCTACAGGTACTAGATGCCATTCAGGAGGGGATGTGGTGATGCTGATCTGCTGCCAGCACTGCGTGGGCATCTCATAAGGAAATAACCACCCTTCTGCACTCTGCTGCTCCAGGTTTGGAATGTACATTCCCTTCCTCCAGCTGAACTGTGACTTTCGGAAGACTGGGCTCTTCTCCCAGGTGGCCAACATTGGTCCCAGAGAGACCAGCGAGGTGACCTCCCGGGGCAGGGACTACCTGAGTGTCCTGAAGGAGACCTGGAAGCAGCACACCCGCCAGATGTATGGCATGGAGGCCATGCCCACCCACGCCTGCTGCCTCTCCCCGGATCTCATCCGCAACGAGGTGGAATACCTGAAAATGGACTTCAACTGGAGGATGAAGGAGGTGCTGGTGAGCTCCATGCTCAGTGCCTACTACGTGGCCTTCGTGCCAGTCTGGTTTGTGAAGGTGAGGAAGGGCCACCACTGCTGGGGCAAACCCAGGCCTTGTGGAAAGTGAGAAGCAGAACCCACTAGTTTTGCTTAAACTCAGGATAACAGGAGTGTGGTGTCCTGGGAAGGTGTATCCTGACTTGTGGGAGTGTGCACTCATCTGTCTCTCCTGCCAGCCCGTGAGGCTGGAGAGACTCCAGGCTGACCAGTCCATCCCACACTGACCTTCTGTGAGGACAGAGCTCCAGGACAAGGGGATTGACTTTAGAAAGAGAGGCCATGTGAAGTAGGATGGACCTTATTAGTGTTCTCAGCTGGTTTAAGTTCCTTTATGTTGTGCAGTGAGACAAATGTCTCCTAGTAAATCTTTCAGGCCACTGGGATGAGCCCAAGTCCCATTTCCCTGAGGGGCTGGTGCTCCCATCTGTCACAGCTGAGCCTGGGGAGCATCAGGAGCTACCTCCCTGCTCATGGTGACAGGTGCTGGTCAGGACTGTTCCACCAGGGCACATTCAGGAGCTCTTCAGCTACGTGGGCGCTGCTTTTCCAAGCAGGATTAGGAGCTCTCTGAAGAGCCCCCATTTTCCCTGCTCAGCAGGTCGTGTTGTGGTGGCCTCGTTGGGTCAGGCTGTCCAAACACCTTCCTCTGTCCCCTCACAGAACACCCAGTACTACGACAAGCGCTGGTCGTGTGAGCTGTTCCTGCTGGTGTCCATCAGCACCTCGGTCATCCTGATGCAGCACCTGCTGCCCGCGCGCTACTGCGACCTCCTGCACAAGGCTGCAGCTCACCTGGGCTGCTGGCAGAAGGTGGACCCAGCCCTCTGCTCCAACGTGCTGCAGCATCAGTAAGGCACCCTCTCCTGGGGGGCCGGGGTGGGAGTTTTCTCTTTATTAGACTCAACAGAGAGCTCAGCTTTCCAGCCACCTCCCTCTTGTTGATTAAAAGAGGGTATGGAGCTGCTGGAGCAGGTCCAGAGGAGGCCACAAAAATGCTCTGGGGGCTGGAACCCCTCTGCTGGGAGGCCAGGGTGGGAGAGTTGGGGGGGTTTAGCCTGGAGAGGAGAAGGCTCTGGGTAGACCTTCTGGGGGCCTTTCAGGATTTCAAGGGGCCTGTCAGATGGGGACAGAGTTTTGAGCAGGGCCTGTTGGGACAGGACAAGGGGTGATGGTTTGAACTAAAAGAGGGAGATTTAGAGTGGAGAGAAGGAAGAGATTTTTGCTGCTGAGGGTGGGGAGAGACTGGCCCAGGCTGCCCAGAGAGGTGGTGGCTGCCCCATCCCTGGCACCATCCCAGGGGAGGTTGGCGGGGGGGCTCTGAGCAACCTCCTCTAGTTGGATCTGCTCCCTGAAGGGGGGTTGAACCAGATGACCTTGAGAGTTCCATTCCCACCCAACCCAGTCTGGGATTCTGGGATTCCTTGAAAAAAGCCAAGAGAAATCAAACTGACAGCAGAGCTGTTGGCTGACGTGTGTCAGCTCACAGACACGATCTGTGCTGTCCACTTCCAAGCACGGGCTGCCAATCTGCTCCTTGGCAAGCTGCCCTCTGCCCCTGGCCACGGGTCCCTGCTGCCACTCACCCTTCTCACGCACCTTGGTGGCACCAGCTCCCCTCACAGCTGCAGCAGCAGCTCCTGGGTTGGCCTGGCTGGTGGTGGGAAGGCAGGAGCCCCTTCCCCATCGGGTGTGGAGGTAGAAAGGAGAGCTCTGCTTGTTCCCTGCAGGTGGACAGAGGAGTGCATGTGGCCGCAGGGGGTGCTGGTGAAGCACAGCAAGAACGTGTACAAGGCTGTGGGTCACTACAACGTGGCCGTGCCCTCGGACGTCTCACACTTCCGCTTCCACGTAAGGTCACGGCCTCTTCCCGGGGTCCAGGGGGGCAGAGGCAGGGTCCTCCTGGCCCCAGCTCAGGGAGAGAACACAATCTGAAGGTTCTGACCTTCAGCTGGCTGAAAATGATCCAGTGTGTGCCTAGGTGGCCAAGAAGCCACCAGCATCCTGGCTGTGTCAGCACTGGTGTGGCCAGCAGGACTAGGACAGTTTCCCCTTGAGGGTTGTCCAGGGCTGTCCCAGGCTGCCCAGGGCAGGGGTGGAGTCCCTGTGACCCCTGGAGGGGTTTCCAAGCTGTGATGCTGAGGGACACGGGTCAGTGGTGCCCTGGGCGTGAAATCTGAAAGGTCTCTTCCCACCCAAACACTCGGTGCTTTATGGAGGTCTCTCCTACAGTTCTTTTTCAGCAAACCACTGAGGATCCTCAACATCCTGATTCTGCTGGAAGGAGCCGTCATCTTCTACCAGCTTTACTCGCTGATTTCCTCAGAGAAGTGGCACCAGACCATCTCCCTGGCTCTGATCCTCTTCAGCAATTACTACGCCTTCTTCAAGCTGCTGCGTGACCGTCTGGTGCTGGGCAAAGCCTATTCCTACTCTGCCAGCAGAGACTCAGAGCAGAAGCTGCACTGAACCAGTGGCACTGACACTCAGCTTGTTACAGAACAAACACCACAGGAACCCTCAGAGCTCTGTATTTTTGTTACCACTGCTTTTTTTTTGTTGTTGTTTTTCTTCTTTGATAACTGATGTAATTAAAAGAAAAAAAAAACAAACAAACATATTTTTTTACTCCCAACAGTTGTTTTGTGTGTTTGTTGATGGGTAAAATCATACACACACACACACACCACCCTGAGAAGGTCTCCTGGATGTCCTGAGTGCTGTGGCTGCTGCTGTGCCAGGTGGGAGGAGGAAGAGAATTCCAGGGCTGTTTGAGCCACAGTTTCACCCTGGGTGCCCTTGTGAGGAAGTGAGCCCCTGGTCCTGGCCTTTCTGGGGACCCCCTGCAGCCCCCTGGATGCTCTGTGGCTGTAGGGAAGGCTGAGTGGGCCGAGTTTGAGGATTTTCCAGTTGTTTTACACTGATTCTTTAATAGCTGTGATGGCTGCTGCATCCCCTCGCTCACAGCTGGCACACGGGTGGTTGCTTTGGGGTCTGCAGTGGGGGAGGGGGGACACCCACCATGGATGGGGGAGCTGAGGTAGGGCCCGGGGGGTCTCAGGGTGGGGAGAAGCCCCGGCTGCTCCCACTTTCCCTTCCCACGAGCTGGTTGGGTGTTACCCCCCCTGTCACTCTCCGCCTCTCCTGCCCAACCTGCCCGTCAGGTCTGCCCAGGACCCGGGAGGATGAGCGAGGTGACATCACCCGGCCGAGGAGGGGCGGAGGAGGAGGAGGGGGCGCAGCTCAGCCCTCGGTGTCCCGAGGCTGGGGGCAGCGGGGCCGACCCGGAGCCATCTCCAACCCCCTGCCGTGCCCCTCGGCCGTGCCCACCGACCGTGCCCGCCGCTCTGGCCGGGACCGGGCTCGGGGCTCCCGCTGCGGGTGCCCGGATCCCGCCTTTGTTCTGCTGCGGGCTCCGCTGCCACCAGGGGGCGCCACGTGCCGCTCCCGATGCTTCTCCCGGTGCCGCTCCTGGTGACGCTCCCGGTGCCTCTCCCGGTGCCCCTCCCGGTCCCGACCCATCCCCGGAGGGTCTCGGCAGCGCCGCTGCTCTCCGGTCCTCTGGAACCCCGTGAAAATCCGCCCCGGGGACATTAATAATTGTGAATGAAACCGGAGATCAAACACCGGCCCCGGGGGAGGGTTCGCCCCGAGGACCGGACCCCAGCATCATCCCGGTGCACCCGGCGGGGTCAGGAGGCTGTGCCCGGCTATGCCAGCGAGGTGACCCCGGACAGTGAGGTGGCCCCGGGCATGGCTCGGGGGTCTCAGTGCCCGGCAGAGCCCCGAGCTGCGGATCCCGGGGTAAAAGCGTCACCCCGGGGCTCGGTGGGGCCGCGTCAGGGACAAAGGCCACCGGAACCAAAGCCACCCCCGCCGCCACTGCCCGTGTGTCACCGACTGCCGTCTGTCGGCAGGACGAAGAGCACAGTCGAGGAGGAGGAAGGAGGAGTGGGAAACACGAGGGCCGGGGCTGGCTACGAGCCCTGGGGGCTGGAGTGCAGCTGAGTCGCCCGGGACCGTGTCCCTGGGCAGCCCCCGCACCCCAAACCTGCTCGGGGGGGGGTGAGCCTCCTGCCCATGCCAAGGGGCTTCTCTGGCTCTTGGCATGAGAAGGCTGCGAGAAGCCCCCCCGGAGACCACCCACAGGTCCTGCAGGACTAGGGAGGATGGATCCCCCCCTCCTCCCAACCCATCTCCCGCCTCTCCTATCGCCCCAGCCAGGGCCAGCTGCGGTCTCTGGATGGGAGAGTTAACTGGGATGCGGGGGGATGTCGGGGCACCCTGGGCGGGTGTTGCCTGTGCCCCGGCCCCCTCCCCACCGCCGCAGGAGGAAACAGCCGTGTCCAGCCTTTCCCGAGGATGAGGATTTCCTTCCTCCCATTCAGCGGGGACCCTGAGGTTAACACGCAGCCACGGGGGCACTCGGCCCCTGGGACGGGTGAGGGGGCCCTGGCTGGGGGTGGAGACCCTCCCCAACACACAACCCGAGGTGCAGCTCATGGCAGGACCCCCCTTTTCTCCCTCTGCCTGTCCTGGACCCTGTGCACAGTGGAAGCTGCCCGCGGGGATGAGGGAGCCAACTTCAGGGGGGGGCTTCAGATGGAGACTTTTCCCCTCCCGTTTGCCCAGCCCGAGCGTGGTGCTGATATTTTTGGGGCAAGAGTGGGCAACCCCGGGGTGATGGAGCCTGTCCCCTCACGGGGTGGCCCAAGTGGAGGTGGCTGAGTTGCAGCCACACCAACTGCAAGTATTTGGGCTCCCAGTCATTCTGGGAAGACTTGGAGATGCACCAAGGTCCAGCAACACAGACCTCATCACTGGCCACCTCTAGGCAGAGCCACCCTTGCTGGACCCTTGCTGCACCCCCAGCCCCTCCTCCTCCTCGCGGGGTCCTGGCCCGGACACGGAGGTTACTGGATTCCCAGAAAAGGCTCTTCCTGTAACTGAGAAGGGCTGTTGTAGGGAGCAGGGGACACTGCTCGTTTCCCTCCACTGGGCTGGCTGTGAGGGCACAGGGGCTTTCCCACGGGCCCCGGAGGGAACGATGACATCCAAGGGGAGATCCCAGGTGGGAATTTCCCTGGGAGTGGCCGTGGGCTCCTCAGAGGTGGCTCTATGGGGAGCCCAAATGTCTTGGTGACCCCAGAGGTCTCAGGCAACCCAAAGAGTGCCTGGCCCACGGGCAGCGCTGCACCCCAGGGATCCTGGCTTGGCCAGGCTCCATCTGCCACCCTCCCCACACCCACTAATCCCGGGATTAGCAGCCAGATGCCAGGCAGGTTTGCTGCAGGTAACGAGTATCCCTCGGGGGGGGGGTTATGGCCATCAAAGCACAGGCAATTACAGCTAATCCTCTACCTGTGCCTAACGAGCTCAGCAGCCATCCTGCCTGCCCCGAGCAGCGCCAGGGAGAAGCCGGTTGGCACCGCTGTGTGCCCGGGTCAGGAGAGCAGCAGGCACAGGGATCCAACCAAGCACGGGACCCCAGGATACCAGCCGTGTTGGTGGGTCACAGAGCAAAGATCCAGGCAGACGTGCCCTCCATGGGACTTGGCACTGCTGGGGGCCTGGCTGAGCCTTTCCCTGGCAGACCCAAAATGAGGCATGTGGGGACAAGGTTTGGCCTCCCACTGTCTGCTGGGAATCCCCTCACTGCTTCCCAGCAGATGCAGCTGATGGGAAGTGGCTGTTTTCCCTGAAGAGCCTTTCCCAACATTCCTGGGAAGCCACATCTGCCACCAGCATCCAGTTCCCGGGACCTCCATCCATCTGGTTCCCGGGTCATCCTTCAGCTGGAGGCCGGCAGCTTTAATTCTTCCTTAATGAACATTTATGCCATTAATAAAATCAAATCCCCAAAGTGGCCAATTAAAGGTCCGTTCACCCGCTGCCATCTCACACTGCAGTGGGTTTTGTGTGAGATCAAGGCGGGGGAATCACATGGGGGTGGTGAGACCACCCTTGCAGTGCCCATCCTGCCACCATTCCTGCCCACCCCATGAAGGGGCTGGGGGACAGGGACCCCCTCAGGCTGCACCCCAAGCCCCATTCCCCCCCCAGACTCAGAGTTAAGAGGTGTCCATGGGGCCTGGGCACCTGAATCCAGGAGGTGCTGAGCTGGCCACCGCTGGCCCCACCGCTATCTGACCTTGCCCAGGGCTCACCTGGCCAAAACCGGGACAGGACACGGCCCATGAGGCCCCGTCCCGAGCCGGCGAGACCTGCTGTAATTAGTTTATCCACCTTCATTAGCAGCTACACACACACGTCCTCATTTCCTCAGGTGAACAAGTCCACATTGAGGACCCAGGAGCTGGGGCGAGTGAAGGAGGGGCTGGACCCTGAGCCACCCAACCTCTCCCTGTCCTCTGATCATCCCCTGAGCCCCCGGAACTCGTTGCACTTGTGCATCAGAGCCAGGATAGGGCCTGTGGCACCCACGGCCCCGCGGGGAGCAGATGGCGACTCCCAGCACCGTCCGGCACCGAGCAGCACGGGGGCCAGATGGATGCAGGGGAGCAGAGCCACCCCAGCATCCCCCCGCCAGCTTCTGCTGCCATGTTACCCAGCCAACAACGGCTATAAATATTGAACAGCTCCCTCCTCTGCTCTGCTGCCAAACCGACAGCCCAGGGGGTGACGGCAGCTCCCACCCCTCCCAGCCCACTGTGCTGGGAGATGCTGGGCTGAGCCCCCTGCCATATGGGCAGGGCCAAGGGCATGTCCCCTGCACACAGAATCACTCTGGGTCTGAGCTAAATCACCCTAGCAAGACGGGCTGGAAGTGCTTGAGGACTGGAGGGAGGTGGAAGGAGACTTTGAGGGATGTAGGACACTTCCCAAAAGCTGAGGCAAGAGTGGACAGAGCTGGGCATGTTGCCCACCTCTGGGGTGGGTGTCAAGCTCTGCAGTGGCCCCCTCCTGGGCACTGCACATGTTGAGCAACCCTGATCCCTCTAGAGGTCCGTAAGTACCCCCCAGACCCACCCCTTTGGCCCCAATGGACCCAAATCGTTGGTCAGACCCCAACAGCACCACCTTGCCAGCCACTTCAGGGGCAATCCAGGGGAGTCCCAGGGGTCCTGTCCCCACTGGGTGCAGTGTCCCCAGCTGGCAGCAGAGCAGAGCTGGTTGCAGAATCTCCCACGCTGCAGCACGAGGCTGCGAGTCCTGGCACGCGGCCGCTGCCGGGCACGCCGGGACCTGCAGCCCCAAGGGCGGCACGGAGACCATCGCTGCCAAGGGATGGCCCAGGAAGGGCCCTTTCTGGGCACCGAAGGAGTTTCGGTCTGGGGGCAGGGCCAGCCGGTGATCCCATGGGACACATGTGCAGCAGGGCCAGGCTTCCTCCCACCGCCACCGCCAAGGCCCCCGGGCCTTTCCGCCGCTCTTCCGCCGACCCCAGGGCTGCCTTCCTGCTCCGGCCGGTGCTGCTGCCCTGGCTCCTGCCCCAGGCCTCTCTGCCTCCGCCTCGGCCCCGTGCCCACCCCACACACCCGACACTCCCATCTTTCCCACCGTGCCAGCACCAGCTCTCTGCTCTCTGCCTCTTTCCCTAACCTTGGACGGGGTGAGCTGGACCCACCGCAGTGTCCCAGGAGCTACTCGTGGGCCCTGGTCCCCAGCCCCCTGCTGAAGGGCACAGCCCTGATGAGAGTGACTCGGGTGGATTCAGGGGCTCCGTGTTTCACCAGCCACTTTCTTCCAGCTCAGTGGTAAAGGGATTGAACGGAGCGAGTCTCTGCCAGGATGGTGCCCGGGGAGCGGCCGGTCCCCGATCACTGCGGCTTTTGGGCATCTGTCGCTGACCCGGTTTTGACTCGTTGCAGGTTTCAGGCAGTGGGAACCAGCCAGAGCTTTCCAGGAGCGTCGCTACACCCCAAAAAGCAAAATCTCCCCTGTGGTTTTTGGGAGAGGAGTGTCTCGGGAGCAGCCCCAGCTCGGGAGCCAGGCTGCTGCTGAGGTCAGGCTGTTCCCACGCTGAGCCCAAGGGGTCTCCCCAAGAACCGGTCGGGCGTGCGGAGCCGACTTCTCCCCGAGTCAGCGGCGTGTGGCGGCAGGCCCGGGGGGTGCTGGCGGAGGGCACGGGGTGTGGTGGCAGGATGGGACCTGCATGGGGGCCCCCAGCTTCCCGGGCAGCCACACCGGAGCTCTGAGAAAAGAGGGAAGTGAAAAATTTCCTTTTCCTTCCTCCTGCAGAGCTGGTGTCATCGTGCTGGGGTAACCTGCCCCTATACCCCGCTCTCCAAAGCAGCCTCACCCCCCCCAGGCTGAGTGAGGACTAGGAAGGGCTCCTTATCTCCCTGCCTGGCTGATGCAAGGTTTGCTCACGGTGCTGCTCCTCCCCAGGAGGAGCCTGCAGGCAGGCGATGCTGGCGGTGTCACCTCCCCTTTCAGGTTCAACCCTTCCTGCAGGGATGATGCCACTGCTCTGCCACGGTCCTTACATATATTTTAGACCCCTGTCCTGCAGCTGCTTGACCCAGAGCACCCTTGGTCTTGCTTCCTCTGTGCTCTGAGGTGGCTGGGGGTTGGGGTCAGGTACTCACCGAGGTGGCCACCTCAGGGGATGGAGGGACTGGGGCTGGGGGGTGGTCACCATGTGCTGGGTGTTGGAAACAGGCTGTTGCCAGCCTTCTGTGCCAGCCAGGAATAAATGGATTAAGAATCAATCCCATTATCACTGCTAGAAGCCCTGGCGAGGGCCATGGGATGGGGACAGGGATGGGGACAAGGATGGGGACGCTCTGGGTGGGGCAGAGCAGGGGTGACTGGTGCCTGGTGCACAGCAGAGCCCGGCCGGGGTGCTTTGACAGGGAGGGCTCGGCTGCCTGCTGTTCCCAGCGCTGCGGCATCCGGGCTCTAACGAGGCAGGACGGTTAATTAGTCAGTGTCAATTTATGTTAATTAGTCAGAGGAGTCGAGAGACTGATTCCTCTGCCACCTGGCTGGCACTGGGATACACAGGGCTTGGCGGGGGGGTGGAGGAGGTGTGCACACGTGTCTGTGTTTGAGTGCGTGCGTGTGTGTGCACATGTGTGTATGCAGATGTCAGCGTGCATGTGTGTGTGCACGTGTGTATGCAGATGTCAGTGTGATGTGTGTGTGCACAAAGGTCCATGCACACAGATCTGCATCTGCGTGCGTGTGCACAGCACCCGTGAACACGTAAACCCACTCACACGTGCACCCCCACACGCGTGCACAGCCAGCTCCAGAAGCTGACCTCACACCAGTGCCAGCCCGGTGGCCGCAGCGGGTGGCGAGGGCAGGACGGGCTGGCACGGTCCCGTGAGCTGCACCGGGCAGAGAGGGGTGAGGTTTCCTGCGGGTGATTCTCTCTCTTCCTCCCCTCTGCTGCCGCAGGAGCAAAGACTGAGACCCCAGAGGGAGCCGCAGGGGTTGGCAAGAGGGCTCAGAAAAAATCCCCCCTCCCCCCCCGTGATTTCCTCCCTCCTCCCGGTGGGAGCGCAGCCGCTCCGGGGGCGAAGGAGCCGTGTGGGCAGCAACACGCGGCAGCGAGGCCGGGCAGCTCCCGGAGATGGGATCTGCTGCAAGGAGGAAGAGGATGGGAAACGAGCTGTGGCCGGATCCAGCCGGTCCGGGATGGGAGCTGAGCGGGGGGTGAAGCTGCTCCGGGCTGACGGGTATTGCAGCTCTGGTTGCTGTTGGCTTCTGGGTTTTGTTTCTTCTTCTTAAAACAAGATTGAAACTAAAAAAAAAAAAAAAAAAAAAAAAAAAGAAAAAAAGAAAGACAAGAAAAGGGCAAAACCTTAATCCTGCAAATCCTCTACTGCTCCCACTGAAGGCCTCAGTGTGTGGCACAGGCTGGGTGTGGCCATGTCCCCCCCACCAGGTGCCCATGGTGGGATGCTGGGGTCAGACGCTGCCCCTGGGCTGCTCGAGGCTTCCCAGCTTGAGCCCAGGGCAGCTAAAAATACACCCACACCCCCACATCAGCCGAGGTGTTGCAGCCACCAAACCAGTTAGGAAGAAGAAAATGAAATTAAATCAGCTGCATGCAGAGAAATCCATTAACCCCTGCCAGGGCAGCGGGGACGTATCCCCACCCCAGGCACTGGCACGGCCATGGAGGTGAGGGCCACGCTGGGGACATGTGGCACCCACCGAGTCTGACGCCCGGGCAGTGGGGAGCAGGGGGCTGTGCCACCGTGGGGGGACTGAGCTGCTGTCCCCCCGCCCCCAGCGCCCCCAGCTGCCCCGGCTCACAGCCATCTGGCCGGGGTGTATTAAAGGCATGCAGAAGCTGGAGAGAAACGAGGTCAGGGCTGGGATGGCAGCCGGGGATGGGGGTGAGCCTGTGCCCACCTCACCTTCCCTGTCAGCGGGACCCTGCCACCCACCTCCTGTCTCCAGAAGGACTCAGTTGTGGCACTGGTCAGAGCTTTTCGGGATGTCCTTGGACCCACGAAGGGATCCCGAAGCAGCTCTGCCCCTGCCTGCAGCAGCTGGCTCCTGGGTGTAGCAGGAGAACGGGTGGACTGAGCATCACCGTGGCACTGCCACAGCCCAGCAGGCCCGGCTGACGAAACCTGTGCGATGCCCAAGAGTGTCCCGGGAAATCTGTGGGCACTGGGGACACGCAGGGCATCAGACAGCACCGCCCAAGGAACAGCAG
>JAOEGS010017491.1:12526-27111 GCA_025447755.1 Corythornis vintsioides | reverse complement strand
GGGCAGCGGGCTCCCGAGGGGTCCCCAGACCTCTCCCGGCACCGCTGCCCTGACCCGGGTGCGTGGGTGCAGAGCCAAAAACGTGCCCCCGCCCACGAGTGAGTGTGAACGTGCGTGTGCGAGTCCCCGTAGGCAGCTGCCTGCATTTCATGCATTTTTCAGCAGAACAAGGTTAGTGGGTCACTCCAGCGCCGGAGGCTTTTCTCCAGCTGAGCTGCTTTGCTGCCAAACCCAGCCGGGCTGGCGGCTGCCTGCACTGCGGTGGAGAGAGGGCTGTGCCGGGCAGCGGTGCGGGCAGGAGGGCAGCGGTGCGGGCAGGAGGGCAGCAGCCATGCCCAGCGTGGTGGCACCAAGATGCTGCAGCCGCCCCGGGTCCGCGATGGGCCTTGTGCCCCTGCCAGCTCCAGCCACCGGTCATCCTCAGAGTCACCCAAGAAGCTGGCAGGAGCAGGGTGCAGCCAGACCAGTCCCCATCCTGCTGCCAGACCGGCAGGGAGCAGGCAGTGAGCGGGCAGGGATCGGGCACACAACATACTGGGGGTGCTGCAGCTCCCCAGTGAGGGCTGCCAGATGCTGGGGCTCCCGCACCGCTTGGCACCGGCACCCCAGCCGAGCCGCACCGCTGCCCGACCCTGCTGAAAAGCGGCCGGGGCTCCACAGTCTGGGATACGCCCCAGTACGGCTGCTGGGAATGGGATGAGCCCCGCCCCGGGGTGAAGCCAGACTTGGGGCGATGCCATCCCCGGGGTGGGTGAGGGCCAGGCGTGGGGTGCGATGGCAGCGATGCAGTCACCGCGCAGTCCCCCTCCCCATCGCCTTCCGTGCCCCCTCCTCCCGCCCCAACCCCGCATCCCGCCGCCGCGCAGCCGTTTCCATGGCTACAGCCATGCAAGTCTGGGCGAAATGCATCTGCCGATGCAGCCGTGGGGGCAGGGAGGGCACCTCTGCTCCCCGCCGCTGCCACTAGCCAGGGACACACCACCAGCCTCCCCACCCCCCCAAGCCCATCACCGGCTGCTTTCCTCTCCCTGGGGCGTCTGCTAATAGCGGTGCAGACCCCCTTTGGTGGGGAACCTCCCTTCGGGGACCCACCAAACTCCCCCGACCCTGAAAGCTCTGCAAGGGGTTTGCCAGAGCTGGGCGAGACTGGGAAGTGGGGGTCAGAGACCTATGTCTGCCTCCAGTGGGTGCAAAGACCACCCCCCTACCCCAGTGCATCCCACTATCCCCCAGGAAGCAGAGGCAAACTGGCACAGCTGGGAAGCCTGGGAGGCAAAATGCTCCCCAGTAACCTTAGCACCAGTGTGAGGCATGGAGCAGCCCCTCCCCGGAGCCCATCACCAAGGTCTCTGGGCTCTGCTGGCCCTCGGGCTCCAGCTCAGCCCTTCCCCGGGCTGCGGTGGCTCTGGGGACACTTTCGGTTTTGTTCTGAGGACGAGGGGAATTCTGCTCCTGTCAAGAAGCAAACCAGGGGGAGGGACGGGGATGGTGGGGGCAGGAACGGGACACGGCAACTGGGATCAGGGCAGGAGGGGATTTCTGGTGGAAAGTTGCAGACAATCCCAGCACTGCCGTCATTCCCCAGCTCCCAGAGCCCTCCTCACAGCCTCTCACCAGCAGAGACCGAGCCCCTGACCCACCCCACACACGTGGGGTTTTGGGGAGACCCCAGGATTTACTTGGGGGGGTCACGGGTACCCCCAGCTGCGTGACTCCAATAAATCTACTGGTAAGGGAAGCAGCAATGCAAGGGTTAATGGTATTGACACAGGTTCCTAATGAGGCTTTAAAGTTAATAGTCCCTTAAGATGAGTGGAGCTGGAGGGTTACATCTCTCAGAGCTGTTTTTTCAGGCTGCTTGGGTACCAGAAAAAAACAAACGCATCCCCCCACCACCACCTCCCAGCCCCCTCCAGTGCTCCCCATCCCTCCACAGCCCTTCACCCAGCCAGCAGAAGCCAGGCCTGCTCTGACTGTCCATGCTTCTTTCCCTGCTGCCCGTCCGTCCAGTCCATCCCAGTCCCTTCCCCCACGTCCATCCTCTGCACACACTGGCCTCTCTCTGCCTGGGCCCGTCAGATGTTGCTGAAAAGGAACAATGCGACGTATTGTCTGTCCCCGCTCGCAGGCATCACAACCCAGCAGAGCAACAAAAAGACACATTGACTTGCAGGGAGAAAGAGGCCCATAGATCCCCGGCTGCCGGCCCCGGGGGAGGGACCTGCCCCACGGCAGCCCAGAGCTGCTTTCCTGCCCCGGCTCTGGCAGCACCGGCTGCCCCTCCGTGCGGCTGGACAGCTGCCAGTGGCCAGGGGCTGGGGCAAAAGAGGTCACCAGACTGGGGGAGCTGGAGGTGGAGAGAGGATGGGCTGCCGTGCTTCGTCACCAAGGGACGTCGTTGAGATCAGGATCACAGCATCACAAAATCACAGGATCCCATGCATGGTGAGGGTCTGGAAGGGAGCTCTGGGGATCATCTGGTGCCACCACACCCTGCTTCATCCATCAGGGTCACTCAGAGCAGGGGGCCCAGCAGTGCAGTGTTCTGGGCAGCCTGGGATAGGCTCTGCCACCCTCACACCAAAGAACTTTCTCCTCCTGCTCAGATGGAACCTCCTGGGTTCCAGTTGGTGCCCCTTGTTCATTCACTGGCCACAACTGACAGGAGTCTGGCCCCATCCTCTGCATCTCCCATGGTCCCCAATGGAAGGGCAGCACCCTGTGTCCAGCACAGCAGCCCAGCCACGTTCCCCATGGCTGGGCTGACCTCAGTGAGCAGCAGGGGGGTGCCCAAATCACACAGACCCCCTGTCACGCTTCCCCACAGCACACCCTGGCCGTGGCGTGCGGCCACCCTCCCCTGGCACCTCTGCAGGCTCCGCAGGAAACGGGACGGGAAAAGCTCCACTTGGGCCGAGCATCTCTTTTGTTTCCATTATAAACTTCCCTTCCAACGAGGAAGGAGGCTCTGAAACACGCTCCCCGCTCGACCCCCCGGCCGGGGGACCCTGCCAGCAGCCCTGGCCGGGTGTGTGGTAGCACCTGGCTGCCCTCCCACCCCCGCTCCCAGCTGGGTGCCGCGGCCCCTTTTCTCTCCAGTCGCCCGCTGGCAGCTCTCCTGCTCCCGAAGGCAGCTGAGCCGGCAGCGCGGGGCTCGCTCAGGGTCAGGGAGCCCGTTATCAGCACCCAAAGGCAGCCTGCAGCGGGGACGCGGGAGATAAGGCGTGTGGGATGAGGATCCCGCCTGGGCCAGGGAGATGCGGCCGGTTCCTCCTGGAGCCGGGAGGAGCCGGGAGAGGCCGGAGATGCTGGAGGTCCCTGCAAGGTGTTGATCCTCCCCATGCAGAGAGGCACTTGGGACTCTTCACATCCCACCAGCGTCCCCATTCTGGGGTGATGCGGGACTGGGGGGCCCGGGCAGCACAGCCCAGCCCACCCCTGATGTATTTTAGGTTAGAGGGCTTGGCTTTGTTTGCAAATGCTCCAGCTCCTGGCCCAACAGAAGGGCTGATAGTCTCCGAGATAAGAGACCCGGGGATTGCTCCCTCCTTCCTCCACCGTGACTCACAGCTGCCGACCTCTGCCCGAGGCATGAGCCGGGAAGGAGATGATGGGAGGGAGAAGGGTCCTGGGGTGGGAGAGTGGTGCTGGTCCTTGGAGGTGGGATGCGGGGAGGGTGTTACCGGAGTGAAAAGCAAGCCCCGAAATAGCAAAGGCAGTTACACAAGGCGCCGGTTGCCATGGGATCTTCACAACCAAAAATGACGGGGCTCTGGCAAACACAAGAACGGGCCCTTTCATGTGTTTCTATGGGAAGTCAGCGCCTTGCTGCAGCCTCCCGGGCTGGAGCCTTTCCCAGGGCAGGAAGGATTCAGGGACAGGGGTTGAGGCACCAGCTCTTGCACAAACTGCAGGGAGACCCCCTGGTAAAGTCCCAGGCAGATCCTTGCTTGAGACCAGGATGTTTTTTCCTGGTGCAAATGTCAGAGGGTTGCTCAGCACCAACCAGGTGACGACAGAGCCATCAGCAGCTTTGGTGGTGACCAACTTCTGCTTGGGCAAGGGACTAGAAAGATCCTCTTGGCAACCACTGCTCTTCCTCCTGCCCGTCCTCCCCTGGCCAGCCCTCATCCCCCACAGAAATCCCCAGCATGAAGCTCGGCAGATTTTCCCCCTGCAGCTGAGAACACCCTTATTCAGCACCCATGGTCCCAACAATCCCCTCACCCCAGAGCTGTGGCTGTGCAGCCAGAGCATCACTCGCCCTGGAGACTGGGTGGGTGGCCACATCCATGGGGCTTGGGAAAGCCAAACCACGGGTCAGCACAACCCATGGACACAGCAGCAGGAGCAGCACAACAGAGGCAGATCCCAGATCCTAACCCGTGGCTACTATTTTTATCCTAGGGCTGTTCCTGTGCCAGTGATGCTGTGGTAGTAGAAGCCGTTAGCATCCATCCCTGCGTACAGCCCAGCCCTGCACTCTCCCTGCTGGAATTCCCTCCCTGGAGAGACCTAATTAGCTAATTCCTTTGCTATTTATAAATCAATATGGAAATCTCTCTGCTTTATTCCCAGCGCTGTTGGTCGCCCTGGCTGGATCCCTGTTAACTCGGTTAAAATCCTCGAGCAGATGATCAGAGGCTTGTGAATGGCTCTAGATACACAAATAAATAATTGCATTAATTCTTCGTTAAGGCTGGGGGAACACGGGGGGTGATGGGAGCAGGGCAAGGGGCTGGGGACTGCACCCTCCTGCCCCAATCCAACCCCCCCTCCCCGGCACAGGGGCTTCTCCCCCCGCTCTGCTTCGCAGCCTGTCAGCGCTTAACACCTAATAAATTAATAATCAGCACACAGTTTAAGTAGGTCTGGAAAGTGGAAAATAACATCCGCAAAGATCTTGCGTCCCCGAGGCCGTTGAGGCGGGAGCAGCTCGCAGAGAGCAGACAGATTTGTCTGCCCGTCCATCTGCTGGAGGAGCAGACAGAGCTGTAATCTGCCCGTCTGCCTGCACCCCGCAAATCCCTGCCACTGGCCAAGCAGCCAAAGCCCCTGGAGCTAGAAAAGAGACTGAGCAGAGCCAGGGTGTCCTCTGCCCTCCTCCCTCTCCCTACCCCACCCCGTGGTCGAGGCAGCAGTGGAGGGATGGTGGTCACCACGCTGGGGGTGCTGGTACTTGTTTCCAGTGTAAGCACACGTACCCTAGTGCCATCAACACCCTCCATGACACGCAGGAGAGGGGAACAACTTCTTCCCAGGTTGAAAGGTGGAAAATCAGTCATGGGTCCACCCGGGGAGGAGCCCCATGTTCACCCCACAGAGCACCGGGGCTCTGGCACCCACGGCAGCTGCCAGGGTGGCCACACCAAGCACAGCTCCCGAGCCAGCTGAGCCCTCCTGGTGCTGCTGCTGCCAGGACAGGCAGTGCCCGCGGAGCAGAGCCCTTGGAAGAGGAGGCAGGGGCAGGAATCCGCAGGGGAATGTGGCTATTTATAAACACATCCCTCGCAGTGCCACAGAAGAGGGATTTCAAGAAAAGCTGGGATCAAGAGGGACGTGGCAACCGGGGATTCCTCAGAGACGAAAGCCGCTAGAAAACTGCTTGAGAGGTTTCCTGCATCGCCCCTGATGGTGACGGGGGGCTGACCAACCCCCACCAAGCAGGTCTGCATCTTGACCTGTCTAATCATGCTAAAGTTTGCCCTTTAGAGCCATCACATCTGCCTCCCATCACTCGTGTGCTGCCGGCTGCTGGCTGTGGCAGGGGAGCAGTGGGGTGTAAAGAGCTTTCTCCCCTCCAGCAAGACGTGGAAGGAGACCTGGGCTGTGCGTGGGGGTTGGTGGATTGGGGGGGCACTGAGCCAGTGGCACAGAGCAGCACCAGAGCCACCCTGCCAGATCCTCCCAAACAAGCAGCTACTCACCCAGACCACCAGTGAAAAAATAACACCTTTCCAGCCAGCACGAGGTACAGGTTTACACCCTGAACCTAACAGACTGACACAGCCACATCAGGGCTGCAACCCTCACCCCAAAGGCTGCACCCCCAGAGCCTCCTGAACCCCCCTCCCAGCTCACAGACCCACAGCAGGGATTGTGCAGGTGGGTGGTGGGTTGTCTGCTCCTCACTTCACCAGTTTCTCTATGGCTTTGGTACAAGAGGACGGGAGCATCTCAGGGCTGTTGCAGGGATGGACAGTCTCAGGTGTGTGCTGAAGAAGCCAGTGCTCATTTGGGTTGCCTCAGTGTGGCCAAGAGGTGCTCTCGCTGCGGTGTTGGGACAGCCACATGGAGGACTACATTCCTGAAGAGAAGAGCAAGGACAAAATGAACCTCAGCAGAAAGACAGAAAGTTGGAAGCAAAGAGTGGGGTTGGCACAGATGCCTCCGGACGCCGCTGTGGCAGAGGGAAGGGCTCACTGCATGCCACTCTGCCAGGTTTTGCTCCCCAGCAGGTCGTGGTTTGGGACACTGGGCTGGAGCTCGGGAACAAGTGGCAGAAGGCAGAGTGCGTTTACTGACTCGTTCAACACTTGGTCTGTTCATGCTCCCAGATCAAACAGCCTCTCTCCACGGAGCACGAGCTTTTCCACGGGTACATCCCCCGCTGCTGCTCTGCAGCCCGGCCAGGCAGCTCCTGACCCTGCAGCCGGCCCGAGGAGCTGGTGGCTGGAGCAGCAGCAGCCCCGGCAGCCGCTCAAGGGCTTTATCAACTGGCAACCAAAAGTCAATAAGGAAGATGCCGCCTGTTTTAATTAACAGAGAAATTTCGCTCTAACGAGGGTGAGATGATGTGAGCCCTGGGGTGGGGTGGGGGAGGGAGGACAGAGACAAAACATGACCTTGTTGGCAGAGCACACACAGCGGCACATTGTTTTCCCCTTGGAGATGCTGGCCTTGGTCGGGCCTTGCGTAGGCGCTGCGGCACAGCTGGGTGCTGGGTGCTGGGTGCTGGGTGCTGGGGGGGGCCCGTTTGCCTGTGCCAGCTCCAGGGTGCAAGACATGGCACTTGGGAGTGTGGCCTGTTGCAGCTGCCAGTTGGGTATCGACTGGCCAGGGAATGCTGGTGGCTTGGACAGGCAGAAAAGAGTCTGGATTTTGGGGGACCCCAGTGAAATCTGCTGTGCCTGGGTGATGAGGGAGCCCCTGGGAGCAAGTCCCCTGTGGCCACTACTGGTCAGTGCTGTGGCTGGCAGCCCTGGCAGCACAGGGAGGCTGCAGGCCCCTTGCCAACGTCTGCACTTGCCGGGGTTTAGTCACATTTTCTTTCCTCTAAAGCTCTCCTTTTCCGGGAAAGCAGTGAGGAGGAAGATCCGGAGGGGAAAATCCTCCCTGTCTGCATGCCAGGGAGCACGGTGAGGCGGAGAGCCAGGGCGTGACTCACAGCACAACCTGCCCCAACAGCAGGACCTTCCAGGAACTGGTTGGGTTGGGGTAGAGCGGGTACCCTGGGGTGAGGAGTAGCCGGGGGGGATGGGGCTGGGGCAAGATGCACCATGACACTGCCCTGGGGTGATGGGGCTGGGACCCTTCGAGGGGTGACTGGCTTGTGGTGAGCAGCACCCCAGGGGTGAGAGGGATGAGGGCAGAGGCCCCTCGGGGCGTCGGGGCTGGGACAAGCAGCACAGCACGGCTGATGGGGCTGGGGGGCAGGACCCCAGGGGTGTCAGAACCGGGATGACAGCATCCCACACTCCCACCGCCCCCCCCCCACAGCCCGATCTCGCCTCCCCAGAGGCTGCCCCGGTCCCCGGGGTCGCAAAACGGGGGAACGGGGAACGGACGGGCGGACGGACGGTTGCCGTTCCCCCCTCCTCGATCCCCGCCGGGGCGGTGGCTCCATCCCCGTCCCCCGCCCCCGGGGCGGTCTCGGAGGCGGCCCGCCCCCGCCCCTTGCCTTATTAGCGGGGCGGCGGGGGGCTCGCCCCACTCCCTTTCCCCGCAGCCGCCGCGGCGGGGTCGGTCGGCCCGACGGTGCCGCACCATGGGCAGCCAGGGCTCCAAGGCGGCCAAGGCGGAGGGCGATGCCGCCGCTACCGAGCCGTCTAAGGCCAACGGGCAGGTAGGTACCGAGAAGAGGGAGGGGACGATAGCGGGGAGCCCCGCCGGGGCGGGCGGGCAGACAAAGGCGGCGGCAGCGGCTGCAGCGGCTGCTCGGTGGGGAAGGGGCAGCAACGACGGTAGCCCCAGGGGAGGCGAGGGAGAGGACACGGATCCTCCTGCCCGGTGGGTACCGAGCGATGCGGCACCGCCCGCGCCTCGCCCCGGGCTCCCTCCCGGCACCGGGCGGGGGCCCCGTCTGCCGCCTCGCCCCGGTACCGGGCGCGGAGCGCGGGCGCCGCCCGGTGGTAACGCACCGACACCCCCCACCCTGCCCCTAGCTCCGGGGCTTTTCCCTCTCCCCGTGCACCCCTCCCTGTGCCCATAGCACCCATTTTCCCCCTTGGGTGCCCCCCACCCCGTCTGAGTGATGCTGGCAGCACAATGACCATTTTCACCTCCCCCATCCCGATCCCTCGCCCCCGGTGCACCCCTCTGCTCATGCCCAGGGCACCCCGTCTCCCGGCTGGGTGTGGGGTTTTGGGGAAGGGGTGCCAAGTCCCGACTGTACCTAAAGCAAATGCTCCATTTCTTTTTTCCCCCCCACCCCACCCCACCCTCCACAGGAGAACGGCCATTTGATCTTCAACGGGGACATGACACCCAAGGTGGGGGGCTATGGTGCACCCCTGAACGGGAACGGCTCAGCTGAGCCCCCCAAGGAGGAGAACCAGGGTGAGCAGGGCAGTGGGGATGCCATTGAGCCTGCCCCCCCTGCCGAAGAGGGGGATGCTAAACCCGAAGGTGCTGCGGCCCCCAAGGACACCCCCAAGAAGAAGAAGAAGTTCTCGTTCAAGAAATCCTTCAAGCTGAGCGGGATCTCCTTCAGGAAGAACAAGAAGGAAGCCGGGGAGTCCTCTGGGTCCTCTCCCACCGAGGACCAAGGCAAAGCAGAGGCCAAGGGTGAGGAGAACCCTGCTTGCTCGGGCGGGGGGACGGAGCCATCAGCTCCCCCTGAGGAGGGGACAGCGGAGGAGCCCGGCAGCCCTGGGGAGAGCCCTGTGGATCAGCAGGGAGCTGAGCCCAAGAGAGAGGAGGTTGTAGAGGTGGGGGCAAGCAAGGAGGAGGAGAAGCAGCAGCAGGCAGGGGAAAGCCAGAGGGATACAGCCAAACCCGAGGAGCCCTCCAAAGCCGCGGGGCCAGAGCCCACAGCAGCTCCAGCAGCGGAGCAGAAGGAAGAGTAGAGTTCACTTGGCATCGTCCTGATTTAAGACTCTAAGGCCACCCTCTCCATCCCGGTACCACCACGGACTCCACACCCCTCTCGTGCCACCCAGAACTGACAAGGCTTTCTAAATCAACACCCCCTCCACCCCCACGAGTTATTTCTTCTGCTCCCTGTTAGAGAAGCTGGTTTGGATCCCACCACCACCTGGAGCAGTTTTACCCGAATCCTTTACAACTGTGGAGAAAGACTATCCTGGACACAACTGGAATTTACAGTTTAAGATCCCAGCTCTCCCAGCCCACGCTGGTGTCTCTGCTGGCCCCTCTCAAAGCCCAGCAAGCCAGTGACTGTGCAGTGGATTCCTTCTTTCTCAGTTTACATTCCTGGTTCTGACTTTTTTTCTTTTAAAGTCCTTTGTGCTTTTTATAGAAATCAATGGTTTAAAAGCTAATCTGGTTAGTTGAGGGGTTTTTTTTTTATTGTTGTTGTTTTAGGGTTGGTTTTTTTTTATGTCTTTCTATTGGCTTAAACCCATAAAGCTTGTAAGTCCGCTGTGTTTAATTCTGCTTCTAAGGGATAACTTTTAGGGTGTGGGGTGGAGGGAGGGGACCTGCCAGCTGTATAATGAAGCCACATTGTTTCTCTGTAAATATTTTTTTTTTTTTTTTTTAATGGCCAATACACTTAGTTTGCAATTTTCTAACTCCTAAAAAAAAAAAAACAAACCACCAACCAAACAAAGCTGTATGGGCTTTCTTGTAACATTTTAAAGGAATAAATGGTGACCCCTTTATGGGTGAGCTCGAGTCCTTCTTGTCCTGGATGCCAGACGTGGGCCAGGGAGGAGATCCCAGTTGCTTATGGAGTTCCCCAGCTGCTGTGTTTAATCACTCCAGCCCCAGCCCTGCTCCTGCTTAATTGACTTGCAGCAGATGGAGAGCTACAGCCACAAAGGACTTTCTCACACAAGCCTCTTGTCACTACCTCCAGCTCCCTGCTCGGTACCTCATTTCTTAGCTCTAACCTGGGTTTTTTTTCTTGGTGGGGAGGCAAAAGAAAATGTATTTTCTCATAAGGAGGGGGCCCAGGAGGCTTTTGGGTGAAATTCCCATTTTAAGCTGGGTTTCTTTAATTGTAATCTGGTCTTTTTTTAGTGGCTTTAGAATAGGATTGGCTCCTCGTGCCTGAAAAGCCAGGCTGGAGCAGACACAAAGGCACAATGCCATGGGAAGGGTGTCTCCATTGGGTCTCCCGTTCTCCCACAGGGCAGAGGTGATTTTCCCGGAGGTGGGTGTGGGGCAGAGGGAAGGAACCTGCCCTTCAGAGCTGGGGGGCTACAGCAGAGCCCATCCCCTCCATTCAACACCCTGCTTCCCATTCCCCCCCTTAGCTCCTGGCTGGCAACGACCCCAGAGAAAAGCCAAGGACCATGGTTTGCTGAACTGGCACCCCCCTGCCCAGGCAGTCACTGGGCTAAGGGCCACCCCTGCTCTTCAGGGTGCTGGAAATGGCCAAACCTCCCTGTTTTCTGCAGCACATCCCCCAGCAGCAGCTCAAGACAGAGACCCGCTCCCCAAGGCAGCCTGGGCATCACTAGGTTGGGTTTTTTGGGGGAGAGAGGGGGGGAAACTGGGGCTTTAGATGTAGATGCTGCAGGCTGCAAATTATTCCAAAGGTGGGGGGTGGTCTGTCAGGGAGCCAGAGCTGTGCTGGGGCCCAGAGGGGCTGTGGGGCTCCCGGTGACTGCAGCGGAGCTGCCGAGCAGCAGCGGCAGCCATTTTGAGAAGGGCTGGGAGGAGAGAGAAAGGAGAAGAGAGAAGGGAGAGAGATGGGCTGGGAGAAGAGAGAAAGAAGGGCTGGAAGGAGAGAGAAGGGCTGGGAGAAAGGAGAGAAGGGCTGGAAGGAAAGAGAAGGGCTGGGTGAAGAGAGAAAGGAGAAGGGAGAGAAGGGCTAGGAGAAGAGAAAAAGGAGCTGAGAGGAGAGAGAAGGACTGGGAGAAGAAAGAGAAGGGCTTGGAGAAGAGAGAAAGGAGAAGAGAGAAGGGCTGGGAGGAGAAAGGAGAGCTGAGAAAAGGGCTGGGAGGAGAGGGGAGAAGGGCTGGGAGGAGGGCTGCAGCTGCACGTTGACAGGGGTGACTTCAACCATGCAGTGTTTTTTGTTTGAGGAAGAGAGGATTTTAATTGTCTGCTATGGTGAAAAGGATAATTAAGTTTCCTGGAGTGTTATTACAGCAGTGAAAGTCAACCGTGCCATTTCTTAACGACATCTGTGGCAGGTTTGGCTTCTGAACCTTTTGTGTCCCTTTCCACTGTGATCTCACCACTCGCTTGTGGAATTAACCTGCTCCTTATATATATAATTTTTTCACTTGAATACAAAATAAAACTCTCTGATGTTCATCCAAAAGATACTCCCTTCCAGAAGTGATTCCCCCTCTAGATTAGTGTTGCTCTCAGAGCATCAACTCCGACCAAACTGCAAACCCAATTAGCCTCAGCAATGCTGCTGCCCAAGAACCCAGTAATTGAGGAGAGAGACAGAAAAAAACACCCCAGTGACCCTTAGTAGAGAACTTGAGTGAACAAAAGCCAGGGTATTTTGACTTACCTCTTCTGGAGAGCAGGGTCAGAAGGAGAATTTCAAGGCTGTTTTGTAAAACACAAGGGGAAAACAAAACAGCCAAACATCTACAAAAGAAAAGATCTTTCACCTGCAGCAGAGTCTGTTCCAAATCAAATGGCCTTTAAACCAACACATCTAGCCCTGAAAGAGGGAAAGCCATTGTGCCTCACCTCATTCCAAAGTCTTATTTAGAGGGGGTTTTTTGTTCTACAATCATTTTTTTTTTGTTGGGACTTGTATGACATCACACTCACAACCAAGCCTCGTTCCAGTGCTGGCTCTGAAAACAAACTCAGCCCCTGCTCTGGGTGTTTCCTCTCAGCAGAAAGCAGCACAAACTCACACCAACCATAGAAATGTACCAGTTTTATTACAAAGGTTCTCAAAATTCAAAATAAAAGCATCTTTAAAAAACCACAGTATGTTCCCTACCCCCCCCCCCCCCCTTCCCCAGACACAAAGGTACAACCCATCCCTCTCGCTTCACATACAAACACCGAAGAGCGGGAGCGACACTCGGGATTCAGAGAGACTAAAAAAAAGAACCTCAGGGTGGAAAAAAAAAAAAAAAAAAAGGGGAAAAGAACTGCTTAAAAAAATAATTAAAAAAAAAAAAAAGTTTAAAAAATAACCTGTGTCAAGTTAGCAGCATTATGAGAGTTGAACCCATCAGCGGCACTCCGTGGGAGGTACAGATCCTCTGGTGGCCAGAGGAATCCCCCTGAGAAAGGAGAGCAGCCAGTCAAAGCTGCCTGGAAAAAAATAAAATAACTCCTGCAAAGCATTTCACCAGCAGCTCCTCCACCCAGCCACAAGAAGAGATGCAAAAGAAAGGCCAGTTCTGGTCACAAAAGACCTCTGGGCGGGAGAGAAGTGCGTGGGAGGAGGAAGAGGAGTAGTTACCAAAACGCTCAGAGCCCCATCTGCTGTTGCCTGGCAAGGGGAACAGCTCGGGCAGCCAGCAAGTTTGCTGGCCTTGGGAGCAAGGAGGAAAAGGTTCAGTCTGGGAATATCACTGCAGGTTTTCAGCCAGTGACACACACTGGGAGGAGGTGTCAGGCTCGGCCTGGCCACTGGGCAATCTGGGGGTGCTCAGCCCAGGCCAGGCAGCAGTGCAGGGAATGTCACCCCACCTGCAGAACCAGCAGGGAAAGCGAAGCCAATGGGCAGGAATTCACTCCCTCCACCCAGAGAGGGGCACAGCTAGAGGGGGAGAGGAAAAAAGAAACAAAAAAAGGTAGAAAAACTTCACCCCTTCTCCTACTCGGGGTGCAGGAGATGCTGCTGCACCCGCCGGATCTGCTGGATGGTGGAAAACTTCACCCCCACACCAGGGGGATTTTCCAGCTCAGCACCTGCAGGGCTCTCAGGCTGAGGCACCACAGAGCTCTGCAGATTCCTGTTCAGCTGCTTCATCTCTTCCCTCGAGTTTGCTGCAGGGAGGTAGCCAACTCTGTTCAAGAACTGCACTATTTGACCCTGAGAAGTGGCACCAGCTCGCAGTGACCTGCCATGGTGGAATCAAACTGAAGACCAAAGGAATAGTCAGTGTCTCACAGGCTTCATTTGGGAACTTGTGTTCTCCAAAAAAAAAAACCAAAAAAGAAAAACAACAACAACAAAAAAAAACAAACCAAGAAAAACCCCAACAAAGCAAAAAACAGCAAAGAACAAAAAAAACCAAAACCAAACCTAAAACAAAACAAAACCTCATGGCCATCTTTCCACCTAACCTGAAATGCAAACACTACTTCTACTTAAATTATTCTTTACCAAGGGTGGTTATTTCAGAGGAGAGAGTAAAGAAAGGAAATGATTTTGTTTTTCAAGACACACTAAGGAGGCAGTGGAAGGCAAGAGTGAAACTTCCCAGTCACCAAACCTGGGCAGTGCAGGGCTGTCTACTCTGCAGAATCCTCCCTGCCTGCTCCCAGTGGAGTGCAGCAAGGAATAATTTACAGTTCTCAAGTCATTTATATATTTATATAGAAATATATACAGAACATATATAAAATATAAATCCTGTGGAATGGGAGGCAACCAGGGAAGCTAACCTACGACAACTACACACTGACAGGGACTGTCCAGCTGCAGCCATCTTAGGTGGATTTTGTCTCTTCCTTCACCCTGGGGAGGCAAACAGGGGAGAATTTGGTTTAAACAAGCAGCTCGGGTGGCTTTGGTAACAGAGCCATCTTCACCAGAAGGAGTGATCCTGAAGGAAGGGCCAGTGTTTTTAAGCCCCTTTCACCAAGAGCTCTGGCCACTCAAACGACCTCATCCCCCCTCATCCCTCCTCCAACCCCTCAACCTGTGCAATGTCCCCTGGGGGCCATGGGAAGATCAGGCACAGCAGACAGGGCTCACCCTTTGGGTTCTGCTTTCTCCTCTTTTGGTTTCTCTTCTTCTTTCTCATCTAGGAAAAAGCACAAGACCACACACAGCAGTGAAGTACATGAGGGCCCAAAGCTCCTCAGGGCTGCAAGGGTTTCTAGCCCCAGCTCTCCTGCTCACCTTTCTTCTCCTCTTCCTCCTTTTCCTCTTCTGTCTTCACACGTTTGGCTTTCTTAAAGTTGGCGACATTTTTGCGCCCTCCTTCCCCTTCATCTTCAGAGTCAGAGAATTCTTCATCACAGGATATCCTCTTGTCAGAATTGCGGACTGAGAGGAAAGAGGTTGGATGAGCAGGTGG